>OVBE01000162.1:0-50437 GCA_900406425.1 Iberis pinnata
CTTTTAGACCTCAGAATCGATGCTAATTGATAAGTAAAAACCGTGAAAATTCAGAGTGATCAACTTCACAAGTTTCTTTGAACGAGAGAGAGAGAGAGAGATCGATCCAGGTAAGGGTGGAGATCGATCCATGCTGAGATGGGATCGATCTAAGATCGATCTAAATAGAGTGCAGGATCGATCAGGAGAGAGTGCAGGATCGATCTGGATAGAGTGCAGATTGATCCAGAAGCTTGGTGTTGGGATCGATCTGGACTTGATGCATGAGTGCTTGAGATTGATCCATGCTTGTGCTGTGATCGATCCAGGTAGGTGCTGGGATAGATCCAGTCCATTCCATGCTAAGTGCTGTTCCATTCAATGTTAAGTGATGCTTTTCTGAAATCTCACAAATCCTTCCCGAAAACTCCTGAAAGTCTTGAAAAAATCTCCAAAATGCGTGCGTATGCAAATTCTAATGCAAAAGTCCTAAAAACCATAAACTTACTAAAATCAACTATAAATGTGATGTATGCGCGCTTTACGACCTCAGAATTGATGCTAATTGATATTTAAAATCCATGAAAATTCAGAGTCGTCAGTATTATGAAACTCGCCAATAGCTGATGGTTGTCTCCTCATGATCCTTCCAGCTGATGGTTGAGACATTTTCTAATCCCGAAAAAGACAACATACCAAAGAGAATGAATGAGTAGTGTTCTAAGTGTTTGAGTTATTCAACAAGTGTTAAGATCAAGAACGTTTTTTGAAAGAAAACGGATTGGACATGAAGGATGCTTAAGCAATCAACAAGCTAAATTCACATTTCAAACCTTGCTTTAATATCTAGTTCAAACGATTTCAACAAGGTGAAGTTGGTTCAACAAAAACGTTTTTCCAAGTTTAAGAATGAAACAGATTTTTGTTAAAAAAAATGTTGAAACCGATGAGATAGTTTAAAAATTGAAAATTAAAAATGAGTAAGAGATGAAACCAATTTTGAAAGTTTTTAATGTCTTGTTGAAAGCCTTTGGAAGAGTGATTGCTTCTAGTGAGATTTTCCTTTGAGGAAAATGTTATTAGAGTGCAAAGTGTTTTGAGCTTAGGAAATTTTGAAGTTGTGAAGAGAAAGAGAAAGAATACTCCCTTAATATAGAGGGTTGTACGATTTTTGAGGTAGAGGTGGTGTATGTGGAGGAGGTGTAAAGAGGAGACATTAGTGCGATGGGGGATGTGGGTGTGTAAGAGAAGTGATGGGGGATGGATCGATCTTGGCATTGATTATGGACCATGTGGATCAATCATGTGTTGTGCATGGGATCGATCCTGGCTATGTTTCGGATCGATCCTGGTCACTTCCTAGGTCGATCATTGGATCGATCCCGGAATTGAGAGTGGATCGATCATTTCTTAGGGTGGATCGATCTCGGTCGTTGAAAACGCATTGGTCCGGACCACCTCTCATTTGATCAAAATATTGAAAATGCATATCACTCATGCCCCATTTCTTTTCTCATTGCAAGATTCTCGAAACTCATCCGGTAAGTACCTAAGACACCAAAACAAGATAAAACTAAAGCGCATTAAATCAAGTACTGAAATTTAAAAACATTGGAATTGAAATATATACAAAGATAGACATGGGACTTCCTCCCAAGTGAGCTTTTTTTAAGTCACTAAGCTTGACTTCCTATTTTTAGGATTAATGACCCTAAGACGGTTCTCCGAAGAGAACCGAGGTCTTTTCTGAGAAGGCTCCTTTGTCATAGTTCTTATCAACCTTGGAGTCCGGCTTTGGTTTTTCATCAACTTCTACAGAAAGTATGATGTCTTCCTTAGAAAGTACTTCTTTGATCATGAAGCTCTTAGAACATAGTGGATCCACATTCCCAAGATAATAATTAAACCTTTTGTTAAGTAAGAACACTTGGTCTCCATTCTTGACTTCCAAGGTTCGGGTTTTAGGTTCCAAGTATTTTTCAAAAATTGGAGTGTTCGAAGTGGCTTCTTAGGTGGCACACATTCAGGTTGAGGTTTGAACTCAGGATTTCCTTATCTTGGATCCTTAAGGTTGTTTTCACACTTAGGCATTTCCGATATCCTGATTCCTTCTAACTCCTCTGGAAAACCTTTATATGGTTCCTTAACAGGCTTAAAGACTGCATTATGCACTTCAGACTTTGTTGGTTCCTTTCCCAATCCATTTTCAACTCCTTTGATGCTTGAGTACCCATTCTTCGGATTGTCTTCATTCAGTTCCTTCACAGAATACAACTGACTTTGGATAGTGAGGTCCTTGGTTTTAGTCTTGATGTTGAAGATCATCTTTGGTCCTCTCCCTCAGTGCAGCTTAATGTGGCTCTTCTTGATATTGATTACAGCTTCAACCGCTGCTAGGAACGGTCTTCCGAAGATCAATGGATCCTTAGGCTCTTCATCCATCTTTAATACCACAAAGTTTGTGAGTATTGTTACATCCTTGATCTTGATGGGTAAGCTCTCCAAGATACCAACATGATGCCTAATCGATCTGTCCGCCATCAACAAATTTATGTTTAAAGTCTTAAACTCATCCAAACCTAGCTTTTCGTCAGTGGACATAGGCATAAGGTTGACGGAAGCTCCCAGGTCACAAAGGCACTCATCAAAAGTCATTGATCCAAGTAAGCAGAGTAATGTGAACGAACCAGGGTCTTCTTGCTTTGTCGTTATCAAGGAATTGCATTCTTTAGGTGGTTCCACCACTTCTTGAGTTACTTCCTCCTTCATGGATTTCGAAAAAAACCTCAGGGTATTTTGCCGTAATTTCCTTCTTGAATCTGGAAAGGAAAGGTAACCTGGGAACGTGTTGTGGTAGAATGAAGGGTGAGTCCTTCTGTTGTGTTACAGATAGTTGTTCAACAAGAGATGGTTTATTGATCGCTTCTGGTGGAGGTTGCAATGGCTTCTGTGAATCCGTTATTGCAGGTTCATCTTCTTCAACTTTTTTTAAACACGACCCCCCCCCCCCACNACTAGATCCACACTGTCCCCAGTGTATTAGAAGAGGGTAAGTTGGAGTAGTAATCGAAGAGGTCTAATCAAGATAGATGGCATTAATGTTAGCCTAATCCTTTGGGTTATGCACTGATTTTCCTGGTAGATGCCCATTCGCAGAAGTTGAAGTTGATGCGGTTTTTCCTTCAAGAGTGGTGACCCTGGAGGTGAGATTGTCTATCTTTGAGTAGATTGCACCGAAGGATGTATCCCTTTTGTGTTGGATTTCGCCAAACTTCTTTGATGTCTCCATTGCATAAGCAGCATGTCCTTGGAGAAGAAGTTGTAAAGTAGCTTCAATGTTGAAGGGTTGAGCAGGAGGTTGGTTAGATGAGAATCCAGGAGGTGCACCAGTAAGTTGTTGTTGTTGTGGTTGTTGAAAACGAATTTGTTGTTGCTGCTTTGGGTAGTAACCTCTATTTTGGTTGTAGTTGTTGAAGGGTTGAGAGTTCTTCTGCTGTTGAGGTGGGTACACTTGGTCTTGTGGGTTAGCAACGTTGTTGCTTCTGTAAGAAAGACCGGGGTTGTTAGAGTAGTTCAAGTACCCTTTGTTGTAACCCCCTTGGTTGTGCACATAGCACATTTCTTCTAGTTGTTGAGCTTTGGCAGCTTGAATCTGGAGTTGTTCTTCCTCAGAGATAAAGTGAACTTGATGTTGTTGACCCATGAGTAGCATGTCCAACATCTCATTCAATGCCTTGATCTCCTTCTTTGTGCTATCATCAAAAGTAGAACTACCTCGAGGTGTTCTATCGTAGTCCTCACTGTAAATCCCATCAAACTGGGCAAGGTTCTCAACCAACTTCCATCTGTCATCAACACTCTTGTTGAGAAAGTTCTTGTTACTTGCAGTATCAAGCAACATTCTGATTTTATGAAAAGCACCTCTGTAGAGGGTGCTTAGCAAGGAAGCTTTGCTGAAACCGTGATGGGTAAATTGCATAGTGTAGTTCTTGAATCGCTTCCATGCCTCAGAGAAGGTTTCAGCAGTCTTCTGTGCAAACCTAGAGATGTCATTCCTCAAGCGTGCTATTCTGGTAGGTGAGAAGAACTTTGCAAGGAATGCCTTCTTGCAGGCATCCCAGTTTTTGATGGAGTTCCTGGGGAGTGACTTCTCTCATTGGTGTGCCTTCTCCCCCAAAGAGAATGGGAAGAGGCGTAGCTTGAAAGCATCTTCATTCACATTGTTGCCCTGCACCATAGCAATGAGACTATGCTTGATCTCGAAGTTGTTGTTCTGAACTGCAGGTGGGTTGATGCCATGTCTTATGGTGTGAGTGTTGGGGTTGTCACCAGCACCGATGGTGTTCTGGTTATCTTTGTCAACGTTGTCTGCCATTTGTAAGTTCAACCTTCGCAAGTGTTCCGCACGTTCATGTTCACGTCTTGCCTGAGAGTGTTCTCGTTCAAGAGCTCTGATGTCGTCAACGAGTGGAAGTAAGTCAGTTGGTCCTCTGCTTCTCAGGTTCATACACTGCTAGGCAGGTACCTGAAAACAAAGCAAACAAAGGTAGACAAGTAAGTAAAAATGTAAAAGAAGCTTGATCTGAAAAGATCTAAAATCCATAATGTAGTAACAAATCCCAAATGGCAACGACGCCAAATTGATAGTAAGATTTTGCAGTCCTATTGGGTATCAATTACCCATAGTTGTAGTATAGATGGGATGTCAATCCAAATGGGAATGTACTAATCAATCTGAAATGAGATGGATACTTTAAAGTCAAGCTACGTATTAAAAAGGGTGGTTTGCTAAAAGGTCCTTAGTGCAATGGACATGCTAAAGGTTAATTGCATAAACATAAAAAGAAACATAAAAGACTAATATGTAAAAACAGAGTAAAAGCAAGTAGGGTAAAAGATGTAAGCAATGTGAAGCAGTTCCTGAGGATAAAGGGTAATCGACTAAGAATCCATCATGAGCTACCTAACATACCTCATACAATGAGCTAACCCCTAGACAGTAGCAACATAAGCAACCAATTCCAATTCCTTGGCAATCAATTTCAAGCAAACCAATTACAGACTCAACTGCCGTCATAGACAGTAACTACTAAGTAGGCATGAACAACAACTACTATAGTCAATAAGCTTCCCAAACAACTAATGCCTTAGAAAAAGAAAACGAATCTCAGAAATCGCCTATTTTCGGACACCTTCAATGACTCAGTTTCCAGTGTTGAAGGGCCTAACGGCGGGTTTTCAGTCCCTTTCGGGTAGAAATACAATTAGCATTACGAGCAGGTGAAATAGAAGGCATTTAAAGACAAATAACTTAGTTACTAAGGTAAATCCAAAATATCAACCCTAGTCTACCCCATCCTCAGGAACTTAGTGGACTACTCACTACTCATGGGAGTAGAAGCAGAGAAAACAGAAAGCATAACCTTAACGCTAAACATGTAGATCTAGGTTTGAACATATGAAGAACAGCGAGAACACAAACCCAGAAATGAAGAACATCAATAAAACAGTAAAACATAGATGAAAAACAAACTTAAAACACAAGATTAAAATCTTAAAACGAAAATAGAGATGCGCCAACTAAACAACAACCTAAAGCTAAGCAAGAAAGCAAAGGAAAAAAAGTACATTAACTTAAAACTTGAAAGAAATCTGGATTTTACACGAAGAACATGAAGAACAACAAAGAAAAATAAAAACCTAAGACTAAAACCTAAAAAAGAAAGAAAACTAAGCTTGTTGCAAATGGAGGCGAATTAGGGCTTTTATAGTGTTCAGAGAAAAGCCCTAATTCGCATTAAAGACAAAAAACAAATTATTGTCTTGGATCTTGGGCCTTGGTTCAGGTGCTATCCGGATTTGAGTTGGTCGGGTCGGAGCTTGGGCTTGTGCGTGATCGATCCAAAGTGTTGAGAGCTTGGACGTAAGGGTTGAGATCGATCCTGCCTTTAGGTTGGATAGATCCATACTTAGCTCAGCTTCTGTTTATTGTTCTTCCTTAGCTTTGTTTAAGACTTCACAAGTTTCTTTGAACGAGAGAGAGAGAGATCGATCAAGGTAAGGGTGGAGATCGATCCATGCTGAGATGGGATCGATATGAAATCGATCTGAATAGAGTGCAAGATCAATCTGGACATAGTGCAGGATCGATCTGGATAGAGTGCAGATCGATCCAGAAGCTTGGTGTTGGGATCGATATGGACTTGATGCAAGGGTGCTTGAGATCGATCCATGCTTGTGCTGGGATTGATCCATGTAGGTATTGGGATAGATCCAGTCCATTCCATGCTAAGTGCTTCTCCATTCAATGTTAAGTGCTGCTTTTCTGAAATCTCACAAATCCTTCCCGAAAACTCCTGAAAATCCTGAAAAATCTCCAAAATGCGTGCATATGCAAATTCTAATGCAAAATTCCTAAAAATTATAAACTTACTAAAATCAACTATAAATGTGATGTATGCACATCAGTATTATGAAACTCGCCAATAGCTCTCGTAGCGGCTTATCACCTGTTGTAACACTCTCATACGCATATTTGGAATAAGAATTTTTTGCCCTCTTTCGTATTCTTAAATTCGTGTTCTTATTACGTGTTTTCATATTTTGATCTTGTTAACTTTTGGCTCATAGAAATCCGAGATCTCATAAAAATTAGGGTTCTCTCTTATTTTCTTTAACTAACGAAAATCGTACGATGCGAATTTTGGTTTCCACAACGTTAGCCTATGCTATGAAATCCAATGTGATCTCATTTGCTCCAAAATTGACTCGAGAACAGTGGAAGGCATTGACTTGAGTTCTTGAATGAAAAGTTAGTTGGTGATAAGTTGAATTGTAAGAGTCTTGGTGATATGATCATTGACACTAGGGAATCACATCACATGATTGGGGATATCTCTTCTCATTAATCTTCAAGATACTCCTTTATGCATTGTTGGTTTCGCATATGGGACAAAAAAATTTCTAAAAAAGCTGGCGTAACGTCCTTATCTTAGATGATTTTTTTTTGTGAGATGTCCTTTATGTTTTGAACCTAAACTGCTCTTTTATATATTTGTTTTGAAACTATTGAAACACTCAAATTTCATTGCATATCTCACTGGTACTCTATGCATGTTACAGGATCGTTTCTCGAAGACGCTGATTAGAGCGGATGGGGAACGTGATGGTGTATACTTCTTCAACGATCTTGAACACACAAGAGTTAACAAGATAATCAAGAATGATGACATAGTTTTGTGGCACAAGCACTTAAGACATCCTTCATTTTATGTTTTATCTTCCTTTTCATGGCTTCCGGGTGTTTCTAAGTTAGCTAGTTCAAGTACTTCTGATATTTTTTACGGGAAAAACAAACACGTTTATCCTTTTTTGAAAGTAATAATAAAGCTAACGAGGTTTTTGAGTTGATTGACACAGTGTGGGAACCATATTAAGTAGCATCTACTAGTGGTACGTTCTAAGTACTTCCTCGCTACTTTAGATGATCACTCTAGGACAGTATGGATGTTTCTCCTGCTTGAGAAATTGGAAGTAAAATGGACATTAGAAAAAATTTGTACTTATGTTCATTGAAAATTCAGAAAAAAGTTAAGAGAATATTTTCAAGAAGTTCAAGTATGTTTTAACCGAAATCCCTTTAATGTTGACTACGACGTCCTTGCTGTTTGCTGTTGTACATTGGAGTATCTTCCATAGAACTTGGTCACTAATATTAGGTATAATCACATTCATTGCCTTTTCTGATTTTTCAATCGATCTTGTTCCTTCTATATTATTGATGAATCATCTACTAGTCCTTGTGTTTCTGCAGGGGAAGTAGCTTGTTGCAAAAGCAACTCTTCATCGAACAAGATGTCCCTTATTCCGAGAACTCCGATATGAGAAAGCATTCTCACTTTCCAGAGACCAAAATCTTTCGAGCTATCAAACCTCTCGAGCTCAACAGACGTATATGCTGGCGAGTTCTCTCTCATCTTCAATCTGAGAGCTTAGTACACAAATTATACAGTATTGTAAAACACACATAAATAAAAGATAAGTTTCGAACCATAAATTTTATCACATTACTTACGATAGTCTATGTATCTTTTGAGTCTTGATATGATATTCAGATCAAAAACTGCTTCGTTGTTTTTTGTGACTTACCACTTGTTAGGTTTTAGGTACTACTTGTAACTCAAGAAACCTAAGAAAACAAAATTGACATGAGATATTTGTTCAACCATTTCCCATTTAAAGTACCTCTATCTTCTCTTTTGCCTGTTAAAGCCTTATAACTCGGCCAATACACAATCCAATTAAAAAATTTTGATCTAACTCTATTATATAATGTTTACAGATATGTGAATAAGAAACAAGAAAATGAGTAGACGTAATTGTCCCTTCTGTATTACCTGCAAGTCTACAAGAATCAGCTTTAAAGAACCTCTTCAATTGAGCCTTCAAGATCGCGCAAGTAGAAGAATGAAGAAGAAGTGATTGAGCCAACAAATCTGATAAGTCTGTTTGGACTTATATAACTAACTCTCAGCCTTAAAAATTTTAACAGCCCATTAACCAGATTTATCTTCTTTGTGCAGGCCCATTTCTCCTGAAGCACCGGTGCAGGTCCAGAACGCAGGAGATATAAATACCCACAGTAACCTTGAAACTATGGAAATCTACAATGAAAGAGAATATGCAAATAAAGCTTTTTTAAAAAGACGGCGACATTTTAAAAAAAAATTGATATAAGGTTCTCGTGATCTCATAACTCTCAACAAAACAAACAAGTTGAGCGTATGTTACAAACTATCGACAACAACATTCATACTTTACTATTTCGAACTCATATGCCTATCTCTTTTTGGTTCAAGGGCTCTTTTAAAAGCTATTCGCATTCTTAACAATTTACCAACATCGTACATAACTAACGACACTCTATTTGTTAAGAATTTTCAGAAATATCTCTCTCTTACTTTCACTTTAAAGTCTTTTGTTGTTTGTGCTATTTAAATATTTCACTATCCAAATAAACTTGCCACATCTCTGGCTTCCCTACCTAGTGGCGGAGCCAAAAAAAAATATTTTAGAGAGATCATATACAAAATAATCAATTAAAACTTTTATTAAATAAATTATTTATACAAAAATAATCTCAGTTTAAACAATGAGCAAATAACCAAGTGGTTATCATTTTTGCTGCAACATGACAACTCATTATACAAGTACAATTTCTCCTTCGAATAGGGTGTGTGTTACTCGACCAGAGTTGAATGTAACAAACAAATCTCCGTTTTTAACAAATTACTACCTATAGTTGTTTCTCATCAAAATTAATGTTACATGGTTGAATATTTTTTCATCATCTAATCTTTTAAATATTTATATAAAAAACGGTAGGAATATTTTATTTCATGACATACTTACTTATTTTTTATATATATAATAATATATATTAAATTGAGTAATTCCACAAAATTTTTCAAAAAAAATCATGTTCTAGACATTCCCAATTATTTTAAGATATCACTCACATGGTTTTTTTCAAAAGTATCACAAACATAAAAATTAAATTTTAATGGATTATAATTGGATTTTTGAATTTGAGTTTTCTAATTATATAATGGTTTAGTTTTCAGTGAGTTATGATTCTGTTTTGAGAGTTTCGTATTTTAATTTGAAGATTTAAAGTTATGATAATATTTGATAATTTTGGGGCAGAGATATTTTTAAGTGGAATTAATATTAATATATATATATATATATATATATTAAGTTAAATAAAAGATTAATTGATAAAAGAATTAAGTGGAGTTAGCTGACCCCACTCCTTACCACATACATCAGCCAGTGTCCCTACCGATCCTACTGGTAACAGCGGATCAAGTAATGCAGGTAAACATAATTAGCAGGACGGTGCGAACTACAGTTTATGCAGAAAACTGAACAAGTGCGATTCGTACAAAATAGCGATGTGGAATTATTTTCGAATGGTAACAAAAATTATCGCAGTATGAAATTTTTTTTGATAATAAATTATTGAAATTTGAGTTCGCTGGTTAGAGTTTAGAATGTAGTTTTGAAAATATTATAATTTAAATTTTAAATTTTAAATTATATATCTATATTATTTTATGTTATTTGTTACACAAATATAGTTTGTAATTTTTATTTAATTGTTTCGAAGAAATACCATGCTTTTAATCGCCTTATTTTCTAAATGTATTTTAAATAGTTACATCTACACTGATATTGCATTTTACCTTATATTTTATATTCTTAACTTAAAAATATTAATAATAAAATTAAAACATAAAAATTATGAAAAGTGGATTTGTGTTTTTATGTTAATTAATATTTTTCAATTAGAAATGGAAAAATAAACCGAAACCCAAAAAATCATATCGAACCGAACTGAAAATGTGAAACAAAAACCAGATCAAAGTTCTTTTATAAAAATTTAAGTTTGATTATTTAAGAAACTGAAAACCCTAAACCAAATCCGGATCGAAACTGTTTTTGGCTAATCAAAATATCGGTAACCAAATAAATTGAGAATGTAAATAATTTTGATTTTATAATTATTTGTATTTTTGAAATATCTATATTTTGCATATAAATGTCAAATTATTTTTGTACATTCTAGTAACTTTTAAGAAAAAAATCGGACCGAAACCAAGCCGAACTTCAGATGAGTTCAAATGGTTTTAGTTTAAATGGGTTTGTTCTTAAATGGGACACATTCAAAAAAAATTGTATGCTTCAACCATTGTCGAAGGCTAGTAATTGATAATACTCGGTTTTAACGCATTTATGTCTGCTATTATGCGTCATTTGAGCCTTTTTCTTGCAATTTTGGTATCATTTCAGGTGTTCGGGTCGATTTGATTTCAAAATAGGGGTTTTCTAATTGGATGGAACTTGGCTAAGTGAAGAATGAAAAGGTAAATTCGGTGTTGGATTGATCAATTCAGAAGCGAACAAGCCAAACCGATCGGTCTAGCCTTGGACCGATCGATCCAAACATCAAGGAGAAACCAGAAGATTCAGACCAATCAGTCTACACTTGGACCGATCAGTCTACACTTGGAACGATCGGTCTACACTTTGACCGATCGGTCTACACTTGGACAGATCGATCCACACGAGCCCGGAGAAGACAGACCAATCGGTCTTCCCTCATATCGATCGATACACAAGGCCTACGAGAAATTTGAAAATTTTCCATATTTTGAAAAAGTGTCCTCAAGCTTATCTAGTTTTTCTATTTTTATTATTTTCCTTTTAGAACTAAAAAAAAAGCCTTTTGGCTAGGCTTTATTTTGTATACGCTTTACAACTTTGAGCTTTTATAAGGAGACGAAGTCCGAACCACTGTATATGGAGAAGAATTTTGAACTCTGATTTTATTTTATAATATCTATTTTTGATTTATTGGTAATGTGTTCTTCTCTGATTTTTGGATTTTTCTTGCTTTTCAATGTCTGAGTGGTTCATTAGTTAGGTTTTAGAATTTCCCATGAAAACTAGGTTTGATTGTTAAGAGTTTAACATAAAGGAATAAATTTTTTAGGTTATTAGTCTATATTTGTTCTTAATGCATGAATTAGAGTAGCTAACTAGTTCATTGAAATTAGATTGATAAGCGCAAAGAAATTTGGTTTTGAGGTCTGATCTAGTCTAGATGAGTATATGTTCTTGCTTGCGAGAGTATTGTTTTGAATTTTTATGAACTTATTGAATCTGAGCGTTAATTCATGGTCGAATTAGTTAGACACAGCGAGAGTTTATTTTTGATAATTCGAACATAGGGTTTAATACTCCGAGAGGAGATTATTCTATTTATGCATTTCATATTGAGAACTATTTTTAAAGAAAATTCGGCATGTTAACTTTGACTTTTAAACATGACTACATGTGGAATTCCCTATTTGCATGACGCTTTTTATTATTGATTTACTTTCGTTTATTTACCATTACTGCTTAAACTCAATTACAACTAACTTTTTAGTTTGTCTTACCTTGATTCAACATTAAACTGAAAGTGTGTTGTTTGGTCTCTATGGAAATTGTCCCTAGTCTATATTACAGTGATTTTTCCTCTGCAATTAGATTTAGGATTAAATTATAGATCTATCAGAATTTTGGCGCTGTTTCCAGGGACTAATACAATCCTTTTAAGTTTTCTTTACACTCTAATCTAAGATTTTTATTTTACAGTACTCGTCGTGTTTCTTTCTTCTTGATTTCGTATTTACAGGTGCATGACCAGATGATCTGAAAAATCCAAGGAACTCTCGAAGTTAGAACGCACAAACCGGAAAGCAAAGAAAAACACAAGCTCGCCCAATGCAATGGCTGATAACGTTGATCTTGAAAATCCCATCTTACACGAAGGTCCAAAAAATTTCCCTCCTCCCCAAGGGGAAAACAACGTGTTATTCAACCTAGTAGGAGGTAGAGCTAATTGCAATCAAGTTCCACAAAGACAACAACAACAAGCTGGTGGTGGTAACAATGTGGGACCAAACTACATTCTCGTGGACAATCCATGAGATTAGGTCTTTAATCGCTCACTTCAAAACAGGCTTCTCGTTGGAAATATAAACAACCCTGAAGCATTCTTTTCTAACGGGACTGCAATTTGACCTCGCTAACCTCAGCGTCAAGACTACCAGTTCCCTTTTCAACTCATCCAGTTGATTTGCCAAAACCAATTTCATGGTCTACATACTAAGCACCCCATGGACCAAATTGAAAACTTTGAGGACATCTACAACATCACTCAACTCAATGGAGTCTCAAAGGATTTAATGCCTTGCAAGCTTTTCAGCCATTCTCTAGTTGAGAGAGCACATAGGTTGTTGAAGTCCTTACGTGCTGAATCTATTCTCTATGCTAAACCCCAACAATCAAACATGGTTTCTCTGAGAAACTCTAAAACCTAAATAATGAACCACTCAGACATTAAAAAGAAAGAACAATAAAAAATCAGAGAAGAACACATAATTAAAAAAACAAAAAATATATATTATAAAATAAAACCAGAGCTCATAATTTTTCGCCAAATACAGTGGTTCGAAATTTGTCTCTTGTGAAAGCTCAAAGTTATAAAGCATAGACAAAATAAAACCTATCCAAAAGGCTTTATTAGTTCTTAAAGTATAATAATAAAAAAATAGAAAAACTAGATAAGCTTGAGGACACTTTTGCAAAATATGGAAAGTTTTTAAAGTTCTCGCAAGCCTTGTGGACCAATCGATCTGGGGGAAGACCATAGCGTTGTGTGTGAATGTTCGGGTTGTCACCCACACCAATGGTATGCTGGTTAACGTGGTCAATGTTCACCATTTGCAAGTAAAACACATGAGATGCACTAACAAGGAGAAAACAGAAATCAGTAAAGTAAAAGAAAGGAACTTGATCTCAATAGATCCAAAATCCAGAATGTAACAAACAAACACTCAATTGGTACCGGCGCCAAATTGATAACAAGATTTTCTGTTGCAATTCCTTATCCCAAACGTTATCACGTCATTGTAGCATAGATAAGGTGTCAATCCAATCAGGTGTGATGCTAACAATCAGAATGCAATTGGAACTAATGATTCAAGTTAAATATGAAAATGGAGGTTGCTAACAAGTCTTAAGTGAAATGAAGCATGCTGGAATTAAAAAAAAAACAAAACAAAAGAAAACAGGCATAAGTATAAAGGGTAAATGGCAAGTAAAGTAAAACAGAGTAAGTGAAAGGGTGAAAAGGATGCAATCAAAGAAAGAGTCCCTAAGGATAGGGTAATTGGGTAGTGTTCCTCCTCAAACTCCCTAAGTGTCTAACATACCTCAAACAATGAGCTAATCCCTAGACGATAGATTCATAAGCAATCAATTCCAATTCCTTGACAAATGAAATCAAACTAGATAACATCGATACCTAACTTCCGTTAGCGGAAGTATACCTAATAGGCATTACAAACCATCTACCTAAGCCAATAAGCCTCCCAAACACTTAATTACTTAGGCTGAGATGCATATCCTAAGCATCTAATTCCTTAGGAGGGGATCAAATCTCTAAAATCACCTAGATCATGCACTTCATTGAACACTTTTCGGGTGCTGAAGTGCCCAACATCGGATCTCAACGAGTCAGGTCGAAATGAGCATTAAGCGCAATGAAACAGAAGGGATTTATTAAACCATAAAGCTTGGACTCTTAGAAGGAACAAGGAAAAAACACCACCTTATCCCATCCTCAAGGAACCTAAGTCACTACTCACAAAGCATGAAGGATGCAAAACTAGAAGAACATGAAAGCGAAGCTACTAAAGAAAACATTTTAGATCTAAGGCCAACAACTATGAACATAATTTATAAAACCCTAAAAACAAGAGAAGAAGAAAAAAAACAAACAAAGATGCAGAAGATGAAGATCTAAAACATAAAGAACATCAACCCATAAAATAAGAACTTCAATGGAACAGTATACATAACAGAGGAAATGATCGGGGCGAGGAAGAAAGACGGAGATCGAGCCGAATGACCAAGGCGTGTTAGAGTAGCTCGATGGTGAGAGGAGATGATGATCGAGGCGAAGGGTCGGGATGGGATTCGGTTTTGCTCGATCGCCAGATCGAGCTGGTGTTATCCTGGCTCGATCGAGCCGGATTTGAGACCGATTCAAAGTAGAGGTGGCTCGGTCGCAAGATCGAGCCAAAGGAGTTAGCTTGGCAGAGCATGGTCGAGGCGTGACCTTGAGCTCGAGGTGCCTTCTGGATTTGTCGAGCCGGGCCGAGGTACCGAATACGAGTAATGAAGTCAGGCCTTTGGTGCTAGATCGAGCCCAAGTTAGCTTGCTCGGTGGTTGGGCTGAGTTCTCCCTTGCACTGCGCTTGAGCTATTTCAGTTCCATGCATTTTCCGTTCCTCTTCTGAATTCTCACAAATCGTTATGAAAGCTTCTGAAAGTCCTGAAAAACTCCAAAATGCATGTATATGCAAATGCTAATGCAAAAGTTCCTAAAAATCACAAAATTGCCAATAACATCTATAAATGCGACATAAGAACAACTAAAGACCTAAAAAAATGATGTTAAATGAATTCTAAAAACAATGAAAATACAAAGACATCAACTCCCCCAAACTAAATTCTTGCTTGCCCTCAAGCAAGTAATTCAGAATTCTAGTGAGAGGTTTGAAAGTGGGAACTTAGAACCAAAATATGTTGTTAACACATGTAATATAAATGTCCTGGTTACTAGTTCTAAAATGCAGTCCTAAGCTCATCCGACTTAAAAACCTTATCCATACTCATCACAGTTCATCACAGACCAATTCCAACTTCCACAATGCATTCAAATTCGTTTTCCCCTTTAACATTCATTAAGCAGGAACCATGGATCAAGTCATGGGCGTTCAATGAACTCATTTGGTCAAGGGACATGTTAAGGAGTAAAGTTGACCCCTTCATGCAATGGTTAATGATTCAAAAAAGGGTTTTCTCAAAAGGGAATGAGCTTTAGCAGAATGCTAAAGGTAAGAAAACTTAGACGCATACAGAAACAGAACCTCATCTACCCAATGCTAATGAAACATAAGTTTCCTGATTATACCGGTAGGAGGTCCTAAATCTACCCTTTTAAAATTCGAAGTGATCTTACTTATTCACATTTTTCCCTTTTTCATCTTTTCTTTAGTTACACTTAGGAGACGGATTTTCTTATTTGATTGCTAGTAGTTTTAGAAACTATCTTACTTTGATGCTTATGGCTTTCGACCTTTTTTATTTGCACTATCTCCCTGGGTTTTACCTTCTTCAATTCATTGCCATATCCTTTTCTTATTGTGCACTAGCCATACTTCCTTTTCATATCATTGTTCCCCCAAACATTTACTAGCATATTCTGGTTTTTTTTCATTCCTCTCATAAGGTTCTTTACTCTACCCTTCCTTTTACCAGCTACCAATACCCTTTCATTCATTTCCTCCCAAACCAACATCCAAAATTGAATCCCACCTAGTCCTATCTTGTCCAAAAAGTGTAGAAAAAGTGTGGACTAGAACTACATGAGATCCTATTCCTGTCAGTTCGAACCTAACACGTTCTACCAAGCTCATCCCATAAAAGACCTGCTACTCAGTAGTAAATTCATGGCTTGAAAGAAGGCAAGGTTTAAGGGTGGGGGTTCTACTTGGGTTAACAAGAGTGGTAAATGGTAGAAGATAACTCAAATATGTATATATTATCCATGAGTTCATATCCAGCACACAAGCATGATAATTATACATTCAAATTCAAGTTCTAATAGATAGGAGAAAACTTCAAATCACAACATGCTTCATGAGATAAATGATCAAGTAAGTTCACATTCCAAGCAAGATGCAATTTTACTCCAGACCAAATCAAGATGCATTTGACAACTTATAACCAGGGCAATTATACCTTCTGAGAAAACAGCATACTTACAAGGTCTTATTTTCCTATGCAAGTGCAAACAACCTAAATGCAACTACATGAGCACTCTGTTTTTGAAAACAATTTTTGAAAAAAATTCAATTTTTTTGGTTTTTGTATGCCTTAGATGCAAAATTGAAATAAGAAAACAAGTAAACATGATCAGTACCTCCTAAACTCTCCTCCAAACTTAAATTGCACAGTCTCTTGTGTAATAAAAGTTCAAAGAAGGGTTTAGGACCAAAACGCAACAACAAAAAAGAAATATGCTATGGTATATACAATGAAAAAAGTTTGGAGTGATATTGTTTTCAGATTGATTTGAAGAAGTGAAGATCAAGGTGATGTGTCTTGGGCGTTGAATACGCAGCGCGATTAGCCTGACTTGATGTGAAAAGTTTGGGCTCGATCTAAAACGCGTCTCGGGATCGATAATGTTTTGAAGTGGCTCGATCATTACCAAAACATGGCTCGATCAAGCGTTGCTACGTGGCTCGAATCTGAAGTACCTAAAACACCAAGACCAGACAAAAACTTAAATGCATTAAAAGAAGAACATAAATTTAAAGACTTTATATGTACAAGGATAAACATGAGAATTTCTCCCAAGTGAGATTGTTTATAGTCACTAAGCTTGACTTCATGTTTAGACTTTAGTGACTTTGAGACAGTCCTCCAAGGAGAACTGAGGTCTTTTCACCATGATTTCTTTCTGGGCTCATCCAACTACCCTGGTTCCGGTTTACTTCGTGGTGCACTTTCGACTCCTTATCAGGTTCCACTACAAGCGTGATTGCTCCATCGGACAAAATCTCCTTGATTATGAAGCTCTTGAGGTATTTTGGGTTTGCATTCCCTTGAAAATTCTTGAGCATAGGCTTGAGCAGAACCACTTGGTTACCCTTCTTGAGGTCCGTTGTTGGAGTTTAAAACTCAAACCCGTTTTCAAATAAGGTTATGCCCGAAGTGGGCTTCAGAGGTGAGATGTACATAATTTGGTGCTTGAGCTCAGAATTTCCTTCTTCTGAACTGGGAAGTTTTCTTTGGTTAGTTGCTACACCCAATTTCTGGTTTCCTCTACCTCTGCAGGAACACCTGCATCTGGTTCCTTGACAACCCCAAATGCTTCTGTATGCTATAAAATATTGTTTGGGTCCTTTATAAGTTCATAATCTAGTGAATCACTGCTTGAGTACCCATCCTCATGATTGTCCTCATTCATCTCCTTGATAGAGAATAGCTGACCTTGGATTGTAGGCTTCTTTTTCTTGTCCTTGATGTTGAAGATCATCTTTGGACCATTCCCTGTGTTCAACCTGATATTGCCTTTCTTAACATTGATAATAGATCCAATCGTAGCTAAGAATGGTCTTCCCAAGATTAGTGGATCCTTTGGGTCCTTGTCCATATCCAACACTATAAAGTTTGTGGGTATCTCTACACTCCCAATCTTGGTGGGTAAATTTTCTAGAGTACCAATAGGATGCCTAATGGATCTATCTGCCAACAACAAAGTTATATTAGGGATCCCAGCTTCTCGGTAGTGCAGAGAGGCATCAAGTTAATGGATGCCCCTAAATCACATAGGCATTTGTTGAAGGTCAGGGAGCTTAGTGAGCATGGTAGAGTGAGTGAACCAGGATTTTCTTGCTTCTCTACTATTAAGGCGTTGCATTCATCATTTGGTACCAACACTTCTTGAGTTTCACCATCCTTCTTGTACTTTTAAAAGATTGATGGGTACTTCTCTGTTATGTCCTTCTTGAACCTTGAAGGGTATGGCAACTTTGGAATTTAAGGTGGTGGAACAAAGGGTGTTTCCCTCTCCTTTGAAGCAGATAGCTTTTCACCAAGACCAGGCTTGAGTCTGACGGCTAACTCTGGGTTCGTCCATGTCAAGGAATCAGTCTTTCCAAAATCTGCATTTTCAGCTCTATGTAGGCTCAAATCCTCCCAAACTTGAGAAACACTGTCCTCAGTGATGTGAGTAGGACAATTGTGAGAAGAAAAGTCAAGGGTACTTCCTAAGAAGATGGCATTGACATATGCATACTCCTTTGGGTTCTGAATAGATTTTCCAGGACGTTGTCCATTTAGGGTAGGAGCATAAACAGAAGTGGAAGCATAGTTGCTCTCCAAAGAAGTAACCCTTGAGTTTAGAGCGTCAATCTTCTGATGGAGGTCATTGTATGAGAAATCGATATGCATCTTCAGTTCAGAAAGTTTCTTTGTAGTTTCCATAGCGTTGTTAGCTTGACCTTGTAGACGTTGTTGGAGCATTGCTTCAACGTTTGAAGGTGGAGCTTGAGGTTGGTTTGAGGTAAAAACAGGAGGTGCTCTCCGTGTTGATATTGCTGGAATCTATTCTGAACTTGTTGCTTAGGTGAAAAACCTTGGTTCTATTGTTGACCATAGTTGATGAGGGGTTTATCTTGTTGTTGGTGTTGAGGTGGATAAACTTGATCCTGAGGATTGGCTACATTGTTGTTGCAGTAGGACAGGTTGGGTTGTTGTAGTTGACGAACCCTTTGTTGTAGGCGCTTTGGTTCTGAATGTAACTAATCTCCTCTTGTTGAGAAGTCATCCCACCTTGGAGCTGAACGTGCGCTGCGTCATGTATGAAGTGAACTTGATGTTGTTGTGCAAGGAGTAACTTATCCAACTTTTCATTCATTGCTTTGAGGTCTATCTGCGTTTTGGCATCAGAAGCATTGCTGCCCTATGGAGTGTTATCATAGTCGTCAATGTAGTTACCATCGGACTATGATAAGTTCTCCACTAGCTCCCAACCATCATCAAAAGCTTGGTTCAGGAAGCTCCCATTGCTTGATGTATCAAGTAACATCCTGATCTTTGGGAGAGCACCTCTACAGAGAGTACTAAGGAGGGATGCATTGCTGAATCCATGGTGTGGGCATTACAATGTGTACCCTTTGAACATTTCCCAAGCTCTACAGAATGTCTCAAGATTCCTCTGTGCAAAATTCGATATGTCATTGCGAAGTCTAGCCGTTCTTAAGTTTGAGAAGAATTTGGCAAGAAATGTCGTCTTGCAGTCGTTCCAGGAGGTAATGGAATTTCGAGTAAGGGATTTTTCCCACTGGCGAGCTTTGTCACCCAAAGAGAAGGAAAAGATACGTAACTTGAATGCATCCTCACTCACACCATTAATCTTGGTGAGAATGCAGAATCTCTCAAACTCGTCCATGTGGTCGAGTGGATCCTCCATTGGTAAGCCATGGAACCTATTCCCCTGAACCATAGCTATCAAGCTGTACTTGATCTCAAAATTACTTTTCTGGACAACTAGTGGGTTGATTCCATAGCGTTGTGTGTGAATGTTCGGGTTGTCACCCGCACCAATGGTGTGCTGGTTAACATGGTCAATGTTCTTTATTTGCAAGTAAAACATCTAAGATGCACTAACAAGGAGAAAACAGAAATCAGTAAAGTAAAAGAAATGAACTTGATCTCAATAGATCCAAAATCCAGAATGTAACAAACAAACACCCAATTGGCAATGACGCCAAATTGATAACCGGATTTTTCTGATGCAATTTCTTATCCACAATGTTATCACGTCATTGTAGCGTAGATAAGGTGTCAATCCAATCAGGTGTGATGCTAACAATCAGAATGCAATTGGAACTAATGATTCAAGTTAAATATGAAAATAGGGGGTTGCTAAAAAGTCCTAAGTGAAATCAAGCATGCTGGAACTAAACACAGAAACAAAAAAGGATAAATGACAAGTATAGTAAAACAGAGGAAGTGAAAGGGTGAAAAGGATGCAATCAAAGAAAGGGTCCCTAAGGATGGGGTAATTGGGTAGTGTTCCTCCTCAAACTCCCTAAGTGTCTAACATACCTCAAACAATGAGCTAATCCCTAGACGATAGATTCATAAGCAATCAAAACCAATTCCTTAGCAAATGAAATCAAACTAAATAACATCCAGACCTAACTTTCGTTAGCGAAAGTATACCTAATAGGAATTATAAACCATCTACCTAAGCCAATAAACCTCCCAAACACCTAATTCCTTAGGCTAAGATGCATATCCTAAGCATCTAGTTCCTTAGGAGGGGATGCAAATCTCTGAAATCACCTAGATCGGGCACTTCATTGAACACTTTTCGTGTGCTGAAGTGTCCAAGATCGGATCTCAATGGGTCACGTCGAAATGAGCATTAAGTGTAATGAAACAGAAGGGATCTATTAAACCATAAAGCTTAGACACTTAGAAGGAACAAGGAAACAACACCACCCAATCTCATCCTCAAGGAACCTAAGTCACTACTCACAAAGCATGAAGGATGCAGAATCAGAAGAACATGAAAGCAAAGCTACTAAAGAAAACATTTTAGATCTAAGGTCAACAACTAAGAACAAACTTTATAAAACCCTAAAAACAAGAGAAGAAGACAAAAAACGAACAAAGATGTAGAAGATGAAGATCTAAAACATCAACCCAGAAAATAAGAACTTTAATGGAACAGTAAACAAAACAGAGGAAATGATCAAAACTAAAAACGAGATTAAAAGCTTCAAAACTTAAATCAGCATGTACCAGATAGTTTACAGCCCTAATCTATGCATGAAAGTAAAGAAAAACAGAAGATTAACACAAACTTAAAAGAAATCTGGGTTTCAAATGAAGAACACTAAGAACAAAAGAGAGAAAACATAAACCTAAGATAAAACCTAAAAATGGCAAAAGAAAAGACTGCTTCCAAATGAAGGTGTTTAGGGCTTTTGATAGTGTTCAGGAAATGCCCTAAAATGCATAAAAGACAAAAACTAATCATTAAAACGGGTCTTGGGTTAGGTCATCCTGATTCGAAGTTGGTCGGGTCAGAGCTGCTTGGCTCGATCATGATGATCGAGCCAGCAAAGAAGACGAATGATCAAGGCGACGAATAAAGATGGAGATTGATTCGGATGACCAAGGCGTGTTGGAGTAGCTCGATGGTGAGAGGAGATGGTGATCGAGGCGAAGAGCCGATATGAGATTTGGTTTAGCTCGATCGCCAGATCAAGCCGGAGTTGGCCTGATTTGATCTCAGGATCGAGCCGAGAAAGTGCCTGGCTCGATCGCGGGATCGAGCTGAGAAAGTGCCTAGATTGAGCCGGATTTGAGACCCAGGCAAAGAAGAGGTGGCTCAATCACGAGATCGAGACAAAGGAGTTGGCTTGGCGGAGCATGGTCGAGGCGTGAGCTCAAGGTGACTTCGGGTTTTGATCGAGCTGGGCTAAGGTGCCGAATACGCATCATTGAGCTGGGCCGAGGTGCTAGATCGAGCCCAAGTTAGCTTGGCTCGATGGTTGGGCTCAGTTCTTCCTTGCACTGCACTTGAGCTGGTTCTGTTCAACACATTTTTCGTTCCTCTTATTAATTCTCACAAATCATCCTGAAAGCTCCTGAAAGTCCTGAAAAATCTCCAAAATGCATGTATATGCAAATGCTAATGCCAAAATCCCTAAAAATCATAAACTCGCAAATAACATCTATAAATGCGACATAAGAACACCTAAAGACCTAGAAAATGATGTTAAATGACTTCTAAAAACCATGAAAATACAGAGACATCAACTCCCCCAAACTAAATCCTTACTTGCCCTCAAGCAAGTAATTCATAAGTCTGGGTGAGAGGTTTGAAAGTTGGAACTCATAACCAAAACATGTTGCTAACATAGGGAATATAACTGTCCTGGTTACTAATTCTAAATTACATTTCTAAGCTCATCCTACTCAAAAACCTTAGTCATACTCATCACAATTCATCACAGACCAATTCCAACTTCCACAATGCATTCAAACTCGTTTGCCCCTTTAACATTCATTAAGAAGGAACCATGGATCAAGTCATGTGCGTTCAATGAACTCATTTGGTCAAGGGACAAGTTAAAGAGTAAAGATGAATCCTTCATGCAATGGTTAATGATTCATAAAAAGGGTTCTCTTAAAAGGGAAAGAGCTTTAGCAGAAGGCTAAAGGTAAGAACACTTAGACGCATACGGAAACAGAACCTCATCTACCCAATGCTAATGAAACCTAAGTTTCCTTATTCTACCCAGTATGAGATCCTAAATTTACCTTTTTAAAATTCGAAGTGATCTTACTTATTCACATTTTCCCTTTTCATATTTTCTTTAGCTACACTTAGGAGAGGGCTTTTCTTATTTGACTGATAGCGGTTTTAGGAACTTTCTTACTTTGATGCTTATGGCTTTCGACATTTTTTATTTGCACTATCTCCCCCCCCCCCACCTTNGTTAGGCAACACTATCCTCAGTGATGTGAGTAGGACAAGTGTGAGAAGAAAATTCAGGGGTACTTCCTAATAAGATGGCATTGACATGTGCATACTCATTTGGGTTCTGAATAAATTTGCCAGAACGTTGTCCATTTATGGTAGGAGCAGAAACAGAAGTGGAAGCAGGCTTGCTCTCCAAAGCGGTAACCCTTGAGTTCAAAACGTCAAACTTCTGATGGAGGTTATTGTATGAGCAATCGATATGCGACTTCAGTTCAGCAAGTTTCTTTGAAGTTTCCATAGCGTTGTTAACTTAACCTTGTAGAAGCTGCATGAGCATTGCTTCAACGTTTAAAGGTGGAGCTTGAGGTTGGTTAAAGGTGAAACTAGGAGGTGCTCCTCCATGTTGATATTGCTGGAACCTATTATGAACTTGTTGCTTAGGTGCAAAACCTTGGTTATGTTGTTGACCATAGTTGATGAGGGGTTTAACTTGTTGTTGGTGTTGAGGTGGATAAACTTGATCTTGAGGATTGGCTACATTGATGTTGCGGTAGGACGAGTTGGGGTTGTTGTAGTTGACGAACCCTTTATTGTAGGCGCTTTGGTTCTGAATATAACTAATCTCCTCTTGTTGAGCATTCATCCCACCTTGGAGCTGAACGTGCGTTGCGTCACGTATGAAGTGAACTTAATGTTGTTGTGCAAGGAGTAACTTATCCAACTTTTCATTCATAGCTTTGATGTCCCTCTGCATTTTGGCATCAGAAGCATTGCTGCCCCATGGAGTGTTATCATAGTCGTCAATGTAGTTGCCATCGGATTGTGCTAAGTTCTCCACTAGCTCCCAACCATCATCAAAATCTTGGTTCAGGAAGCTCCCATTGCTTGCTATATCAAGTAACATCCTGATCTTCGGGAGAGCACCTCTATAGAGAGTACTAAGGAGGGATGCTTGTTGAATCCATGAAGTGGGAATTGCAACGTGTACCCTTTGAACCTCTCTCATGCTTCACATAATGTCTCAAGATTCGTCTGTGCAAATCCCTATATATCATTGCAAAGTCTAGCCGTTCTTGAGTTTGAGAAGAATTTGGCAAGAAATACCGTCTTGCAGTCGTTCAAGGAGGTAATGGAATTTCGAGGAAGGGATTTTTCCCACTGGCGAGCTTTGTCACCCAAAGAGAAGGGAAAGAGACGTAACTTGAATGCATCCTCACTCACACCATTAATCTTGGTGAGACTGCAGAATCTGTCAAACTCGTCCAGGTGGTCGAGTGGATCCTCCATTGGTAAGCCATGGAACCTATTCGCTTGATTAATAGCTATCATGCTGTGCTTGATCTCAAAATTATTGTGCTTGATCCATATCATTGCGTGTGAATGTTCGGGTTATCACCTGCACCAATGGTGTGCTGGTTAACGTGGGCAATGTTCTCTATTCGCAAGTAAAACACATGAGATGCACTAACAAGGAGAAAACAGAAATCAGTAAAGTAAAAGAAATGAATTTGATCTCAATAGATCCAAAATCCATAACATAACAAACAAACACCCAATTGGCAACGGCGCCAAATTGATAACAGGATTTTTCTGTTGCAATTCCTTATCCACAACTTTATCACGTCATATAGCCTATATAAGGTGTCAATCCAATCACATGTGATGCTAACAATCATAATGCAATTGGAACTAATGATTCAAGTTAAATATGAAAATGAGAATTGCAAACAAGTCCTAAGTAAAATGAAGCATGTTGGAACTAAAAACAGAAACAAAAGAAAACATGCATAAGTAAAAAGGGTAAATGGCAAGTAAAGTAAAACAAAGGAAGTGAAAGGGTGAAAATGATGCAATCAAAGAAAGGGTCCCTAAGGATGGGGTAATTGGGTAGTGTTCCTCCTCAAACTCCCTAAGTGTCTAACATACCTCAAACAATGAGTTAATCCCTAGAAGATAGATTCATAAGCAATCAATTTCAATTCCTTGACAAATGAAATCAAACTAGATAACATCCATACCTAACTTCCATTAGCGGAAGTATACCTAATAGGCATTACAAACCATCTACCTAAGCCAATAAGCCTCCCAAACACCTAATTCCTTAGGATGAGATGCATATCCTAAGCATCTAATTCCTTAGGAGGGGATCAAATCTCTAAAATTACCTAGATAAGGCACTTCATTGAACACTTTTCGGGTGATGAAGTGCCCCACATCGGATCTCAACGGCTCAGGTCGAAATGAGCAGTAAGCGTAATGAAACAGAAGGGATCTATTAAACCATAAAGCTTAGACTCTTAGAAAGAACAAGGAAACAACACCACCCTATCTCATCCTCAAGGAACCTAAGTCACTACTCATAAAGCATGAAGGATGCAAAACTAGAAGAACATGAAAGCAAAGCTACTAAAGAAAACATTTTAGATCTAAGGTCAACAACTATGAATAGACTTTATAAAACCCTAAAAACAAGATAAGAAGGCAAAAAACAAACAAAGATGCAGAAGATGAAGATCTAAAACATCAAGAACATCAACCCAGAAAATAAGAACTTCAGTGGAACAGTAAACAAAATAGAGGAAATGATCAAAACTAAAAACAAGATTAAAAGCTTCAAAACTTAAATCAACATGCACCAGATACTTCACAGCCCTAATCTATGCATGAAAGTAAAGAAAAACAGAAGATTAACACAAACTTAAAAGAAATATGGGTTTCAAATGAAGAACACTAAGAAAAAAAGAGAGAAAACTTAAACCTAAGACAAAACCTAAAAATGGCAGAAGAAAAGAATGTTTCCAAATGGAGGCCTTTAGGGCTTTTTATAGTGTTCAAGAAAAGCCCTAAAACGCATAAAAGACAAAAACTAATCATTAAAACGGGTCTTGGATTAGGTCCATCCTGATTCGAAGTTGGTCGGGTTGGAGCTGCTTGGCTCGATCATGGTGTTCGAGCCAGCAAGGAAGACGAATGATCAAGGATAGGAAGTAAGACGGAGATCGAGCCGGGTGACCAAAGCGTGTTGGAGTAGCTCGATGGTGAGAGGATATGGTGATTGAGGCGAAGGGTTGGGATGAGATTCAGTTTGGCCCGATCGCCAGATCGTGCCGGATTTGGGACCGAGTCTTAGTAGAGGTGGATCAATCATGAGATCGAGCCAAACGAGTTGGCTTAGCGGAGCATGGTCGAGGCGTGAGCTTGAGCTTGAGGTGACTTTGGGTTTTTACGAGTCGGGCCGAGGTGCCAAATACGCATGATAGTGCTGGATCGAGCCCAAGTTAGCCTGGCTCGATGGTTGGGCTGAGTTCTGTCTTGCACTGCGCTTGAGCTGGTTCTATTCCACGCATTTTCCATTCCTCTTCTGAATTCTCACAAATCGTCCTAAAAGCTCCTAAAAGTCTTGAAAAATCTCCAAAATGCATGTATATGCAAATGCTAATGCAAAAATAATAAATTACAAACTTGCCAATATCATCTATAAATGTGACATAAGAACATCTAAAGACCTAAAATGATGCTAAATGATTTCTAAAACCATGAAAATACAGAGACATCAACAGAGGTTGGGATCAATAAGTTCATCGCACACATGCCCTTTTCCTCTCTCAGCATGTGTTGCCTTCTTATTCTTCTTAGTGGATGGTTCACTAGTTGTTGATGGTGGTGGGTTGGTCTGTTTTGTAGTTGCGCTCGTGGGTCTCTTGTTGGCGGCATCCTGGTTGTTAGAAATCTGCAAAATAACAAAACTCAAGAGATAATGAGTATGTGTTTAATTCCAAGCACAACTAATAACAATTTACAATGATTAAGCAATCATAAAGAAAGAGTAGCAAGAATCACTTGTGAGTTAACCAATTATAAACATGTCTAAACTTATTAAGCAAGTCAAACTAACATCATAAGTTGGTAAATAAAACCAATGATCAAGCAATAGTAATTAAAATTAGCAAGAATCAAGAAGAGAATCATGAGACAACCAACCGATAATGGTGTATTGACTAGAGTAGACTAAGAAATAAGAGGCATAGTAATTTGAAAAGATGATTGAGGGATACTAATTTGAAAAAAAACTAGCAAGAATTATAGGTCATATATGGACTCGACATTCTCCAATCCTAAGAAAGACAAGAGAAACATACTTAGACTGATAAATGCAACAATCCCAACACCACATTTGACAACAAACAACATCAATTAGCCAATGATAACCAATCAAGCTATCAAAGTCTAGAATGTGAAGCACATAACCAACATAAAACCCAAGACTCATCACAAACAACTCACATTTTGAAAAATCAAAACGAGATCAACTTTCTAAACTCATATTTGACCAATTAGCATCCCATTGAAAAAATAAATCGCGACACATCATTAAACCAAAACCCTAGGTAACAATTTTCGGACCCAAAAGAGGGGGATTTCAAGCCATACCTTTCTTAATAGTAAATAAGTTATAGAAGTGGATAGAGCTCAAAAATCGGAATGAAATTAAGCCAAAAATCACAACAAATGATGAACGGATGAGAAAGATAAGCTATGGAGGCGGAGATGAAGTATTGGGAAGAAGATGAAATGAAATTGGTGAGAAGGGGAAACAAATCGCGATTTAGGGTAGGGGAAAGAGGGAAATTAGTTCAATTTGAGTGAAATCGGTTAAGTCCGATTGAAATCTTGATTTTTGAAATTTATATTATGTTTACCTGGGCCTGGACCGATTAGTCTGAGACAGAGCGGTCGGTCTAAAACGTTTGCTTTTTCCAGGGATTTTGGATCGATCGATCCAGCCTTGGACCGATCGATCTGACTGCTATGGCCAAAATCCAGATTATGTGGACTGATTAGTCCTAATTCTCCATAAAACCAGGGACTTTGGACCGATCGGTCCAGCCTTGGATTGATCGGTCTGACCTCTTCGTGCAAAATTTCCAATTATGCAACTTTTCGCTAAGGCACTAATTAACTCTAAACTAAAAATTAATAATTTAGTAAATAAGACTCAAAAATAGATTCAAAACTGACTCGAAACGATTAAACTAATAGATAAATATAACACCAAGTAGTGGGTGGCTCCCATTCATCGCTCGTTTAATGTCAATAGCTTTAAACGGAGGTTGAATCAGCAAGAAGAATATGAGGTTCCTCTATAAGCTCTGAAGTAACTAGAAAAGACTTCAGCCTTTGATCATTCACAACAAACTCGGCACCTTAGTGATCATAGAGAACAACTGCACCATATGGTGTCATCTCTTTGATAATGAATGGACCAGACCACCTAGGCTTCACTTTTCCAAGGAAGAGCTTCAAGTGAGAATTGTAGAGCAACACCTGATCACCTGGCTGAAAGTCTCTAGGGATGATCTTATTGTCATGAGCATCTTTGGTTTGTTCCTTATAGATCTTGGAGTTCACATAAGCTATGTGTCTAATCTCTTCCAACTGATGGAGTTGAATGAGACGTCTCTCCACTGCGATCTTTATGTCAAAGTTCAGCAACTTGACAGTCCAAGCAGCTTTGTGCTCCAACTCTATAGGAAAATGATAGGCTTTACCATAGAAAAGATGAAAGGGAGTAGTACCTATAGGGGTCTTCAACACTATTTTGTAATCCCGAAGAGCATCATCTAGCTTCAACGACCAATCTTTTCTGGAACTATTCATCGTTTTCTGCAAAATAGCCTTAATTTCCCTGTTGGAAACCTCTACCGGCTCACTAGTCTGAGGATGATATGGGGTTGCCCCTTTGTGTTTGACTCCATGGTTCTTAAGAAACCAATCAAAGACTTTATTGATGAAGTGAGAGCCGTTATCACTGATGACTATTCTAGGAACACCAAACCTAGAAAAATCACATATTTAAACATTTTTAGCACAACCTTAGAATCATTAGTAGGGCTAGCTATTTCTTCAACCCACTTAGACACATAATCAACAAAAATAAGAATATAAAGGTTCTTATGATAAATAGGGAAATGATCCATAAAGTCAATTCCTCACACATCAAAAACCTTTACTTCTAGAATGAAGTTCTGAGGCATCTAATTTCCCTTTGAGATATTGCACTACCTTTGATATGAATCATAGTGAAAGATGAAGGCATGAGCATCGTTGAACATAGTTGGCCGCCAGAAACCTGCTTGAAGTACCTTAGAAATTGTCTTGAATGTGGCAAAGTGACCAGCATATTATGAACCATGACAATGATACAGAACATTCTGAATCTCCTCCTCAGGCAAACATCTTCGGAATATACCATCTGCATATAGCTTGTAGAGATATGGTTCATCCTAGTAGTAATGTATGACATCCCTTAAAAACTTCTTCTTTTGGTAACATGTAAAGTCTTGCGGCTCAACATCAACAACCAAATAATTAGCATAATCTCAAACCCAAGGTAAAGTTGCAGCATATTTAATGGGTATAGGGACTGGAGAATTCTCATTCGCTCTAGTGCTAATGGCATAGATTTGCTCCTCATGTAGACTGTCATCAATGGGGATTTCATCATCCACTCTAAGTCTGGAAAGGTGATCTGCAACTTCATTCTATGTGCCTCTCTTGTCTGGAAAGGTGATTTGCAACTACTTTGGACTCTACTAAATAGGATATGGATTTCTCAAAAGCATAGACAATAGCTAAAAACTCTTTTTCAGTTGTGGCATAGTTTCATTGAGCTCCATCCAAGGTTCTTAAGGCATAGTAGATGACATGAAGTTTTTTATCCTTTTGTTGTCCAAGAACAGCTCTTACTGCGAAGTTGTTGGCATCACACATTACTTTAAAAGGAAGATCTCAATCTAGTTGTTGGACTATTGGAACACTCACCAAGGCGCATTTACTCGCGAGGAAAGCAACCTGACAATCATCGTTCCACTTGAATTTGACTTCCTTGCACAAAATCTTAGTGAGAGGTCTAGCAATCTTTGAGAAGTCCTGAATGAACCTTCTGTAGAAACCTGCATGACCTAAGAAATTGCGAACGTCTTTTACAGACTTGAGTGTATGTAACTTACTCATAACCTCAATATTAGCTCTATCAACCTCAATACCTTTCTCAGAGATCTTATGTCTAAACATTATCCCATTAGTCACCATAAAGTATCACTTCTCCCAGTTGAGCACCAAGTGTTTCTCCTCACATCTTTATAAAACCCTGCACAAGGCAAGACATACATCAAAGAAAGATCCATAGACTGCAAAATTGTCCATGAATACTTCCATGATGTGTTCAGTTAGATCTGTAATGATAGACATCATGCATCGCTGAAAAGTGGCGGGACCATTGCATAGTTCAAAAGGGTATTATGCGATAAACATAAATACTGAATGGATATGTGAATGTTGTCTTCTTCTGATCATCTGGGTGAATAGGGATCTGTAATAAACCTGAATAACCATCTACACATCTTATGATATGTAACAGTGATCTTTGCGAGTTGCAACATTCATTTTCCTATATTCTATACACATCTTATGATATCTAACAGTGCTAGCTGTAATCAACTCATCCTTATCATTATTAACAACGGTTATACCCCCTTTTTAGGAACTACATGCACAAGACTTACCCAGTTACTATCAGAAATAGGGTAAATGATTCTTGCATCTAAAATTTTTATGATTTCCTTCTTAACAACATTTTTAGATTACGATATGAATATCTATGATGTTTTATAGAAGTCTTAGAATCATCTTTTAGGTGTATCCTATGCATGCATAAATCTGGTGAGATCCCTGTAATATCATCTAAGGTGTAACCTATAGCTCTATGATACTTTCTCAATTAACACAAAAGCAAAGCATTCATGACATTAATTAAATTAGCATTCACAATTACAAGGTATGTGAAATTAGGACCTAGAAACGCATACCTTATTTCTGCTGGGAGGGTCTTAAGCTCTAGTTTTGGAGCTTTCAGCTCGCTCCAAGGATTTTTGATGTTTGCATGGTATGGTTTAGGTGGAGACTTGGCAGCTATCTCCACTAATGCCACATAATCAGGCATCTCTTCAGTTTTCCTACTAGAGTAAAGCATCCTAGTAAAACCTGAAAATTCATCACTAAGAGAAACATGCTCATTAGTAGCGTTAGTCGATGCTATCTCTAAAGGATCATCGAAAAGAAAGTCATCAGAAACTCCATCAACAACCTCTGAGTGTTAACCCATAAGGACTTGGCGTCTAGAGATGGTTTTTCATAATGTCTTGGAGGTTGAACTTCATCACCATGTCTTCGAAGTGTAAATCAATCTTCCCTTCTTTACATCTACAATCACACCCGTAGTAGCCAAAAAGGATCATCCCAAAATCAGAGGATCTTCGGATTTTTCTCCAAGCTCCAAGATCACAAAGTCGGTTGGAATAAATGTCGTTTCAATCTTCACATGCATGTTCTCTATAATTTCCATGGGATACTTCACATAATGGTTAGCTAGAAAGAAAGTTAGGAGTAATGTGAGACAGATTAATGATAGGCAAACTAAACATAGCTTGAAAGAAAGTTAGGAGTAATGTGAGACAGATTAATGTGATTAAACACTTGAACGACGCGAAATCTTCTACTGCTTCCTCGACTAACTTCAAGGGAGTCAACATAACTTGTGACTTTGACAACTGATCTATAACCTCGGTTCTCAACAAAGTGATTACCGTTGCTTCTTCCGATCCCGAGGAGATCATTGCATAAGAAAGCAAAGCGGTTAGGTGATTGAGGTTTCTCTTTGGTTTTGAAGCCAAAGGAAAACTCACTCTCCAAGAGAGTATTAGATGCAGAAGTAATCTCTCTTCTATAAAAGAGTATGGTAGTTTCGATCTCTCCTTGTCCCTGCAGGAGGAAAATTGATTAGATATCTCAAGAGATGAGACATCTAAGGGACTATCAGTGGGAAATCTCCTCACTGTCATCTTGAATAAAACCCGGCTCGTGATCCAAAAGCTTAAGTGAATTCCTCTAGTAAGGATTTGCAGCTCATAAGAACGTTCACTTATCCAAGAAAAATCATCACAGCCACCCATCTTGGGAACTAATATCATTCTATTCCAAACTACCACAAGAGCTCCTAGAAACAGAGAAAACAAACCATGACACCATAAGGCTTGCTCTATCTGACACTGATTCATTTCTGAACTTGAAGGACAGAGAAAAAGATAAGATTGTGGGTTGTGATTACCTTTACATCCACCCCTCATAAATGATATACATGTTCTAATACTATCCATCTCAGGTTTAACAAAATCCACAAAAATCAAGCAATGATACCGCAAGACTTGATCCAAGTGGACATGATTTATCCTAGCAAATAACATAAAGAGAACATAAAAGCTTTGACTAGTAGAGTAGAACTAGAGATGGCCATAGTCTACTTGATCCATTTGGGGAAAAAATTCTGTCCAGAACATTGAAAGATAATCATTATCAAATAGCAAGATACTCAAACGTATCATAATGTTAATCACTTCCACAACATTGATATCTAAACAAACCAAAACTTGATACCGCAAGCTTCGATAAAACCATATACGTATATGCTTAGGGATTGACACATAGGGGAGATTTAAGCTTTGAGGGTTGAGAGATGATAACTCCTTGCCGTAGTATAGTATATAATTCAACAGAGCATCGGACCTGGCATAAGAGGGTTGAGAAAAATCTTCGGGCGAAACCCGAGAAAAAGCTTCCTGCTGAGGCTTAGTTTCCCTGTAAACTTTATAATCCCTCAACACCGAAATAGTAGAGGGGAACCTAAGGACTGCGTAGATATCTTGCGCCGCCGGTGACAGAAAGCTATGGCAGTGAAAATCTTTGCGGTGAAGCACAAATTTCGGCCATGGAAGGTCTTCAAAAGTGAACCTCAGGGAAGCCAAAGTAGATGATACTCGTCTTCTAGAGTGCCCAGATCTAGAGAATGTGAAGCACTTTATACTCTTGAACTCATTAGATTTGGAACCGCTTGGGAAGGTTCTGTTGAAGCATCCACTCGATCCTCCATGAGAGACAGCGGCCAAGTTCTCAGAGCATGAAACCGGCGACGACCTTGAGAAGGGGCTGAAGAACTAAAGCCAGAGAAAAAGACAAAGTTCGCTCGAGAATCAGGCGACAGTAAACTAAGGAAAAGAAAATCAAGAGAGATAAGATCTATAAGAGCAAAATGAAGACGAAAGCAAAAAAGGACAGAGCGGCGCCGAGCACTGCTATTAGGGTTTCGTTGAAATTCGTGTCTGGGAGGAGGAGAGAAAACACCTGAGAGTTTTATGATATTGATTTGATGCAATTCCTTTGTTTCTTCCGCTAATTTTCTCTTACCTTTTTTGCAGCTTGTGCGTCTAATATTGCGGGTGAAAGAACTAACATATGGGTTGATCTAATCCAAATTCAGTCTCAGCTTAATCCTGAAGATTCTCCATGGATGCTTGGGGGAAGGGACCTGAATAAGATTGTCCACCCATTATAGCATTCTTCCCTTGTCGCCTATTATCAGAATGCACAAATGAGGATGCTGAGAGATGCCTTATTACAACTAGATCTTTCTGATTTGAGGTTTTATGGGTTGTTTTTTACCTTGACAAATAAACAGCCATTATCTCAAATAGATGAGAAACTCGATAGATTATTAGTTAATAGTCCTTGGCTCTAAATTTTCCCTTTTAGGTCATCAACATTTTTGCCTCCGAAAATGATATGGTCATAGTCCCTGCGTTATTGATTTCTCAATAAATTTGTCCAAGGCAGGGAATGGACCATTGAAGTGAGCTGTTGTGGTCATAGTCCCCGCCTATTTTATCAAAGAGATTATCAATGGCTAACTGTGATACATTGTTGCATAAAGTTAGCTCTCGTATTAACTCATAGTCCTCAAAAGCCCTATCCTTTGCTGGTAAATGAACTCTCATAAAGTTTGTCATAGCTAGTATTACCCACTTCTGGTGTTCTAGTTTTATCCTGCCAAAGAAATGCTTATCAAAAATCAATTTACTTTGCGGAGCTTTTCTGTAGAATGGATCCTTAGAGGGTTGTTATTCAGCTAGGGCTTCTTGGAAAAAAATTTGCACTCCCAAGGCCGAAGAAGGTTTGGGTGAGCGTAACTTGGTGTTTTGGAACAAAGCTTGCCTACTCAAACTAATTTAGATTCTGCTTTTGTTTAGATCAGGTTCAATATGGTTCAACCTGGAGGTATTGAAGGAATCTTTAGAAAATTACTAGGAGCTTAATTCAAGGGAAATTACAGTTGGATGGCAAACAAAATTCTGAAGCAAAAGGATTTTGTTTTTCTAATAATCAAGACACGTGTGAGAAGTGGTATTTTTGTTCCAAAAATTAGACACCTTTTGGAAATCTTAGAAAATTTCTTCCGCCTTGCTCTTCATCTCAGCTGGGAATTCCCAACGACTATGTTTTGCACTCCCTATAGCATCGAGGCCATTGGATTCTCCCACCTACAAAAGATGATGCATCTTCAATTATTTTCCTATATGTCAACAATTAATCTTTCACATGAAGTACTAAGACTACCATGAATGGGTAGTCATGGATCAAGCCCTTTCGAAAGTTACTACTCGACAAATATATGATAACCTTTCTGACTCCAGAGTGCAGACCCAAGTCCCTTGGTCAAGAGTTATATGGTTAAAAGGGGGTACCCCAAAACACAATTTCTTATATGGGTTATTTCATCTAAACATGTGTCCTACCAAAGGCAGATTCTTCAGTTGGGGACTTCAAACTACTACTTCTTGTCTTCTGTGTAATAGAGGAGAAGAATCTAGGAATCACCTTTTCTTTAGATGTTCATATTCTTGGGAACTTTGGTTTCCCATGGCTGCCCGTTGTCAACTTCTCGGATCACCAGATTGGAATCAAAATCTCCAACAACTAATTGATTTACGTCAAACTCATCTTGCTGGTTTCTAGCTTCCTTATCCTTCCAATGCGTTATTTATCTCCTATGTAAATGAGAGAAACAACAGATTGCATCAGAATCTATTCAAATGAGGCTTAACCAACATGAAAGTAGTCATTGTCACATTTTGAACATGAGCCGGTGGATGGAACTAGAGTTGAGATTGCGAAATAATCTGACACTAGATAAGTATGTCCAAGAAGAAATCAACAAAGAGAAAAAGCATTGGAGATATGTTTTATTGAGATTATATGCATTAGCGAAGGCTATGGCTAGATGCAATTTATCGATTCGTGGAAGCAGCAAAAATATTGGACAAGAAAGTAATGGGAACTTTCTGAAGTTTATTGAAATGATTGGGAAGTTTGATTCAGTAATTCAAGATCATATTAGACTAATTAAAGACAAGGAATCTCATTACCACTTTTTCAACCACAAATTCATAATGGATTAATCTTCATGTTGGGATCTGAGATGAAGCGTATGCACATTAAGAGGATTCAAGAGACAAAGTATTTTTCTGTTACTTGATTGTACTCCAAATGTTAGTCACGAAGAATAAATGTCTCTTATTATACAGTGCGTAAATGTTTATGTGGATTCACCCCATGTCGAAGAATATTTTATTTAATTTTTGGAAGTTCATGATAAATCAGGGAAAGGGCTTTTTGATCTATTTTGCAAGACATTGGTTTATCTTAACTTAGATGTTGAAGATGTGAGAGGCCAAGGCTATGTTAATGGCTATAATATGCAGGAAAAAAGGGTGAAAAAGGGTGCAAAAAAGACTACTTGACATTAATACACAAGAATTTTATACGCCATGTGGTTGCCATAATCAAAATTTGGCACTTTGTGATATGGCTATGTCCTCTGGAAAAGCTATTGATTTTTTTTTGGATCTTCCAACATTCACATTGTTTGTTTTCGGCTTCTACAAATAGGTGGGATATATACAAAAACATTGTGGGAGGTCCAATTCTTAAACCCTTATTAGATACTTGTTGGGAAAGTCAAATTGAGAGTATTAAAGTCACACTACAAAAAGGGGCATTGATAGCAGACCACGATAGCACGCTTTACACAAGTGCTGTGGAATATAATTTTGTCATTTTTGTTACAATATCATAGCATTAAAAAAACACTAAGATAGGAAATCACTAAGCGGGACCTAAAATCACTCTAGCGGGAAGCTAAAAACACTAAGCGGGACTAAACACTTAGCAAAAAAAAAAAATCTAAAACCCACGAGAAGATTCTATTCACCTTCTACCTTCAATTCTCAATTTCAAACTTAAATCTTCGATTTCGTTTCTCAATTTCATCCAATCGTCAAGGCAATCGTCGAAACTCACCGTCACCACCTTTGATTCTAAGCACAACCACTAACCCTAGCTCCACTAACAATCTCTGATTTCGTTTCTTTGAAAGGTCCGATTTTTGTCTGATTTATATCTTTAGATTTGCTCAGTAACCTTTCTAGATTTTTATTTTTCTTGTCTTGTTAGTAGTTGTGGGAGTTGCTTTGTTTGGCTTTGTTCGACAGGTAATTTATCTGATATGTTCTGTAATTCCTTTCTTTATTCTTCGGAAATGTGGAACAAGTATAGATTTGGAGTGAAATCGAGCAGCGAGCATAGTTCTTTCATTTTTGTAGATTTGGATTGAAATCAGACTTATGCAAGGTCCACAGCAATTTCGACTTAGTAGTTGCTTGCAAAAATTGAACTCGTTTATGTAATATGCTGAACATGAATATATTTGGATTAAAATTAGTAGGATTTGTTTGTTGAAATTAGATTTGAACAAGTATAAATTTTTATTTTTGTCTCAAGAATCTATTATATGTCATCTTAGACTCATTCGCTTATTTCTTTTGCAAGTATTGGTGATTGCTATATTCTGGAATCAAAGCTTCAATTTCATACCACTCAAACGACAGGTTAGTCCAACCTATCAAGTCCTTTAGTCTTATATTTTTTTCTTGAATAAGTGATTGTATTATGAATTGATTCATTTCTTTTATGTTCACTTTTTGTTGTTAGCTAGTCTTTGTCGCTCTATCAAGTTCTTTAGTCTTATACTTTGTTATAGAGTACATGTCTGTATTATTTAATGATTAATTTCTTCTCTTGATGACTTATACATTGATATCCTATGTTGGTTAATGCATTGTTCTGGCTTTGTTGTTTTTCCATAATTCTTATTGATTTATAACTATTTTATAGACTCGTTGACAATACTAGTTTCCAATTTTCTGAATAAGGCTTAGATCATTTTCTTCATGTTGACTAATGATTGTTAGGCTCGGTTTCTTAATACGTTGTTGTGGTTGTTGTGTTTTTATTTTTGTTGATATTCTGATTGTCTCAAAAATCATTTATATACTCTTTGACACTACCCAATTGCCATTATCTTAATTAGGATTAGATCATAAAATGTTGTACAAAGCATGGGTGCATCTTTGCAGGTATGGAGGTAAGTTATATATGTTAAGTTTTAGGTCTGAGGTTGGAAGTGTTAAGCGTTTATTGTTGTCTTTAACTGAAGACTTGATCCTGATTACGAGAGAGGTGCTTGGAAATTTGTTCGGAGTGTGACTAGGGATTTAGGAGATAGTCAGCTGATAGTTTGCCCTTGTACTGATTGCCGCAATGTGGATCGACATAGATGCAGTGATGTAGTAGATCATCTAATCACCTGGGGAATGGATGAGGTATACAAGTTGCGTAAGGATTGGTATCATCAAGGGGAAGCAAATTATGTTGGTGAAGGTGAAAGGAATGTTAAACAAAGGAATGAAGAGGTCTTTGGTTTATACAGAGCTTCTGCGTATTTAGATGATGACTTAGCTGCTATGGGTGACTTGCCTTCCGATCTGTGCATGAAGAAAGAGCACATTATGCTAACCTTGCTGATTCCCAGTCCACATCAATCTAGTAACAATATTGATATCTACTTAGAATCCCTAGTAGATGATCTAAACCACTTATGGAATAAAGGAGCATTGACATTTGATGCATTCAGTAAGTCTGTGTTTACTCTGAAAGGAATGCTCATATGGACCATTAGTGATTTTCCTACAAATGGGAATCTTGCTGGGTGTAAAGTGAAGGGAAAATTGGGATGTCCTCTCTGCGGCAAAAACACAGATAGTAGGTGGTTGAAGTTTAGTAGAAAACATGTTTATATGTCTCATAGGAAGGGTCTCGCACCAACACATAGGTACCGAGAAAAGAAAACATGGTTTAATGGACATGCTGAGCATGGTAGAAAGAATATGATATTATCTGGTCATGAGATTTTTCAGAACTTAAGAAACTTCAAAAACAATTTTGGAAAGGTTAAAGAAGATGGCCGTAAAAGGAAAATAAATGCTTATGTGAAAGAATACAATGATAGTGAGGGTGTTCCTACTGAATCCGAGGAAGAGCAAGAAGTAGAAGTAGACGAGGATGAGTTTTCTAGATGGAAGAAAAGGTCAATCTTCTTCAATCTGCCTTATTGGGAGGTATATTTTTAACAGTGTTCATCAATTATATTAAAATTTTCAACTGATGTCCCATATATGTTTCTAACCTTTGTCTTGTATATTTTGTTTTTTATTACACAGGACCTCCCTATAAGGCACAACTTGGATGTCATGCATATAGAATGGAATGTAGCTGTAAGCATTGTCTCAACAATATCGCATTGTGGGAAATCAAAGGATAGGCTGAATACTCGTAAAGATTTCAAACTTCTTGGTATTAGGAAAGATCTTCATCCTCGCACCAAAGGGAAAAAAACATACCTACCGGCAGCACCTTGGTCATTGTCAAAGAATGAGAAGAAAGTCTTTTGTAAGCGCCTTCTTGACTTTAAAGGGCCTGATGGATATTGTTCGAACATATCCAGATGCGTATCACTCGAAGACTGTAAGGTATCAGGACTCAAATCACATGATTATCATGTGTTGATGCAAAAGTTTCTCCCAGTTTCACTTAGAGGTCTGCTACCTAAAGGACCTAGGTATGCAATATTACGCTTATGTGCATTATTCAATCACTTGTGCCAACGGGTTATTGATAGGGAGAAAATTTTGAAAATGGAAGCTGAAGCCGTGGAAACTATATGCATGTTTGAGAGATATTTACCTCACATCTTCTTTGATACAATGATACACTTGACAGTTCACCTCGGAAGAGAAGCTAGACTAAGTGGACCGGTCTATTTTCGTTTGATGAATCCATTTAAGAGGAAAAACTTCTACTTTAGTGTTTTTACATTATTTTATGTAAATAAAATGTAATTTTATTTTTTATCCCCGTGTAGGTACATGAAAGTTTTCAAAAAAAAATTGTTAGAAATCCAGCAGAGTTGAGGGTTGTATTGCGGATAACTACTTAGCAAAAGAGTGCATGCAGTTCTGTAGTGATTTTCTTAAGAAAGCAACAAGTATGAAAGAAAAACTGGATAGAAATACTGATTATGAGAGTGAGTCTCTCTTAGAAGGCCTTCCAATATCTGCTGCCACTTCAATTACCTTGTATGATATGGAGAAGAGAATAGCACACCTTGCTGTAATTCATAACACGACTTGCGTAGACCCTTATGTTGAGTAAGATACCGCAATTTAATGTTTGACTTATCATTCATGTTATGAATATAAACGTCTGATACCTCTATTTTTTTGCAACGATGCATCTACAATATCTGCAAGATACAAATGCAAAATGTAGACGTGATACAATTGTTTTATTGCGTACACATACTCATAATTTTGCTAACTGGTTAAAGGAACATGCAAGTGTTAGTTACTCTTTCTGAATTTCATTTACTTTGTTTTTAGTATAAAATATTTTGAATTAAATATATATGTGATAGTTACCGATTAGTTCAGACACACATGAAGAGACACTTGAATGATTGGCATATGGTCCTCGAAGTAGTGCAAGGTCCTATACAGGTTATATTGTGAATGGGCAGCGGTTTCACACGATCTTGGTTGACAGAAAAACTCAAATAGTGGTGTTTTCTATGAGGCAACTGTAATGTGTAGATCGAGTGCAAAGAACATTGCACAAGTTGCTGATTTAGTAACATACTATGGGAGAGTAACAAACATAATCTTATTGGATTATAATGTTTTTTATGTGCCTATATTCAGATGCTAGTGGGCAGTAAGAGGCAACGGAGTAAAAGTAGAAGATGGATACACATTGGTTAACCTGAATCAGTGTCAAGTTTCATTTATGCGGGATCCATACATATAAGCTTCTCATGCGAGACAATTTTTTTACTCAAGAGAAGATGATACATCCAGTTGGTATGCTGTCTTAAAAGGTCCATCAAGAAGGTTCGGGGACAAAGAAGACAGTAATGGAAAACGAGAGATTGGACCTTTTCCATCACATGTAGACATGAATGTAGAGATTGAGGACGCACATAATGCACGAGATGATTATGAAGGCATATATGTGTGATATACTGTCTTGCTTGTCTGATATTTGGTTTTTGTTTGAGATATTATCTTCTCTGATTGTGTGTGATATACTGTCTTGCTTGTCTGATCTTTGGTTTTTTTGTGATATTGTCTTCTCTGATATGTTTGATTTGGGATCTCCGTGACAACTGTGTTGATGTGGGATCTGTACTAATTGGTTTGTTTGTAATCATTTCAGGTGAATTAATTTGGCCCGCAAGAATGCAAAGAAGAAGAAATATACGACGAAGAAGAGACACTACAAGAAATATGACTGTCGATAGCGTCCCAGGATAGCGTTTTTGTGTAATTGCTATTGTACATGGACACGGGTTTTATCCATAGCGTTTTATTTTTTTGGACACTATTTTTTCATTCTCGGGAAAACAAAAATACTTAGGCACGTAAATTTGCTTAGTTTCGGCACTTACTATTGCAGATAATACAAAAAACGCTATGGTACTTATAAAATCACTTAACTTTTTTCAACATAATCAATTCGACTTAGTTATTTCTCTATTTCTTCATTATTTTCAGAAGATCTTCAGTGTATGCGTTACTTCGGGACATTGTTGATCTCACCGATTTGAAGCTATATTGTTTAATCGAGAAGGTATCTTCCTCATATACTTCATCTTTTAGTTAATTTTATATTTATTTACATCGATTATGCGGTTCTGAATTACCCATGCATGTTCAGTTTAGTTGATTTCGAGGTATCATCTACATACATATTGTTTAAATTCGTTAGATGTGGAATTTAGATAAAAATGTTATTTTTATTCTCAGTTCCAAAATGATAGTAAAGATGAGAGAGGAGGCTACACGTCGACATCCGGCTCTGCTGAGGCCCGTCGTAGTAGACGTAACCAAGGCTTAGAGGCTACACCTGCATCAACATGGGATAAAAATGCAGCAAGAGGAACTAAGACCTGGTTCTGTTACATTGTCATCTTCTAAGAACTCAATGCATAGAGAGTTTAACGTGTTTGGGTCCTTAACTTTGACCCTACTCACTTTACTTATATAGAACATACAACGAGCTGTTAAAAAAAAGTTTAAGCATGTGAAAAGGCCTAGAAGCCGCCTTGGTAGAGTGTTCCAAACATGTATGCAGAGTTGTTTCCTATTCTGTCAAACAAGCTTAATACTTAGCCAAAATCTGGTTCTTCTGCTTTTTAGTAACATCACGCGCTTCTCACGTGACTCCCACTTAAACCGACCTGGGCTTCAATTGGGCATGTCTCACACTTAATTCGAATTGTCTAGATCCAAGGAAGATTAGTAGTTATGAAACTTGTTTATACATTGTTACATATATAACTTGAGTACACTACAATGATGTTTATGTAAATATTAGTATAGTAGGTAACTTTTAAGGTAATGTAAAACGATACCAGTACTATGATGTTTATGTAAACAAAATATCACGGAAAACAAATATCACGGTAGAAGAAGCTGAAAAGATTATTTAAAATATTAGTATGTATACGAAAATATAACCATATGATTTTTTTATTTAAAAGAAGTTATAATGAACCAAATAAAAACGAACAGAGAATAAGGATTTGCAAAACTTGAGACAAAAGAGACATCGATTTATTATTAAACATTTAGAAAGAGTTTTATTTTGTTTAGATATAAGTTGCAGAGACTTAACAGGAATAATCGCTTATATAAAGACCACGATCTTGAATTGACGTTTCTGGGAAATAAGTTATTAAAGGCCGCATTGTTTGTTGACGTTTTTATAAATAATTACTGTCATTGTGACAAAAAAACATATTTAAAAAATCAAACTTCGGTTTGGCACTCGATTTTCGGATTTTTCGTTTTGAAGATCAATTTATTTGGTTCAAATTTTTTATTTTCAGTTAAATTTATGTTTTTCGGTTATTTTTAGCAAGTTCACTTCGGGTAATAGAGATATGTTTATGTGTATGAAACAAAAGTATAGAAATTAGGATAGCACATTATTTATTTTATTTATTTAATTATTGACAGAAATATGTTTATGTGTATGATACGAAATCGATTTGCTATGCATTGCATGTAGTCATTACCTATGCGGAAAATTTATAGAAATATGTTTATTAGACAACTAAAACAAATCCATTTAAGAGACAATTTAATAATTTAATAACAGGAACTAAAACAATTTCATTTAAGTCACGCGCGGTTTGTGTTTCCCTCTCAACCCAAGATAAACCTTAATCCATATACAAAAGGGTAAACTCTAGTGTTGCGCCATTTCAACATTACACACCGTTTTTTAAAAAAACTTATTACTCAAATATATTATTAAAATAAAGGAAAATCAAATAAATATTAACGTCAGATACATCACACACATTTAAACCTTTAAACCAAAATAAAATTAAACGTCATGAAAGACGAAACGACGTTTAATAACAACACACATTCATAATACATGACTAAAACCATTATATATATATAATACATAGATAAAAATATGTCATATTCTCATTATTTCCAGTTTAAAAAAAAATCTCAAAAAAGATGAATAACCTCCCAGAAGATGTAGAAGACGATCCAGCAACTCTCTCACAATTACCAACCACAAGAAGGTACAAAACTATGCTGAAACTTATGAAGATTCAGCTAAAAAGTTTGGAAGATTTTCGTGAAACCAAAGTTAGAGCAAAGGAGGTAGACGCGAAGATCTCCATGTTAGAGAAGATAAAAAAACACTCTGAATTTCAATATGGAAGGAGAGCTGAAGAGATTGAAAAACTAAAAAGAACACACCGATAACGAACTCAATCACACTTAATGCTACGAGATAGACTACAGAGCATCCAATGTTAGATTTTTAGGTTAAACGCATTTAGTTTTTCGTGTTTTTTGTTTAAAATGGTTTATATTTAGTTTTTCGTTTTTTTCGTTTTTTATGGTGTAATTTATTTTTTATGTTTATGATTTTTAGTTTTTTTAGTAAGTCATGTTTAGTTGTTTTTTATTATAAGTAATTTTGTACATATATTTTTTGTTAACAGTATTATTAGTCAAGTTATCAGTTGCACATTTTACATACAGGTAAATTAATAATAATATTAAAATAAAATAGTAGTAACAAACATAATTACAATTAAATTATATAGAATTTGGAACTTAATAATTTAAACAAAAAAAACATACACAAAAAATTACAAAAAAAAAGTTAACAATCATCAACTAACAACAACAAACAAAACAAGCAACACAGAAAAAATCAAATGACAAAATGACCACCACCGATCATCTCCAAAAACATGCAAATTTCATCTCCATCTTACATCATTAGCTGTAAATAAAAAACAGTATAGATATCAAAGATGATTTTTCAAATGTATAGTTAAACTTAATATTGTATTAATTCAAGGAAGAGTACAAACCGAATCATGAGTTAAATCTGGTGATAGACGCTGGTCATGATAAATAAATCGAACATAGCCATATTATATGTTTTATGTTTGCAATACCCAATCATCAATTTCTTGATTCTTGTATAAACATTGATATTAAATTTATATTCGACTCCCTGGTTTATGTTTGTAATCAATATTTTAAAAATAAAATTAAAAATGTATATTAGAGGTTAAATATTTAAATATTTATTTGTCAAATAAGATAAAATANAATTTTGAGTATGAAAATGCATCGTTGACGAACGATAATTTATAGAAAAAGAAGAAACGTGTCGTTTATGGAAAACTATAACTTTTTCTCTATTTTCCAAATTTCAAGAGCCATTAAAGTAAGCTATAATAATACCTAGCAGACTACGTATTAGGTTACCATAATGATACCTTTGAATACATTGCATATTTGACAAGATCAGAACATGTATTTAAGGCGATATTTGTATAATAGTTTAAAATATTTCTAAAAATTATTTAACAATCAATCTTCTATCTAAATCTCTTTTGTGTCGAATATCAACAATGGGTTCAAGAAGAACAGAAGATATATTATCAAGTCTACCAGATCATCTTCGAGTCATAATAATATCTTTCTTACCTTTCAAAGATGCTTTAAAGATAAGCGTTCTATCTAAACATTGGAAGAATATATGTTATGAAACGACCAATATCTCTTTCAAAGAATCCCAGATCGTGAAACTTTCGGTGGCCGAAGATGAAGAGACCAGAATAGTCTCTAAGGCTTCATTTATTTACTATACAATTGAGTGGATGTCAAGATTATCTGGTGAATGCATCAAAAGCTTTGATTTTTATCTCTCTAATCCAGTTGGTTTTGAATCAGAGATCAAGTTGTTGATCGACTTCCCGGTCTCTAAACAAGTAAAATATCTAATTTTTCAGACAATACTCAAGAAGTAATAGAAGAAAATGTGTTTCCATTACCAGAAAGTTTTTATAATCTAAATTCTCTTGAGTCATTGAAGCTATTAGGTTGTGAATTTGATCCATCAAGGTTTTGGAATTCGAATTCGATAAAATATTTATGCTTTGGTTGGATGAATCTCAAGATTATAATGTCTTTGATATCAAGGTTTCCTATTGAGATGATAATCGGATACAATAACCGGTTAATTGGGTTGATATTCGTGAATTGTGAAGTCACCACGGAGTATACTACACTCAACTTGACAAATATTCAAAGTTTCAAGCACGTTGGCAAATTTTACTACTTTCAATTCATGGAAGCGAATAGAATGATGAAAGAAGCATATCTGGATTTTGCAAAAGAAATTGAATATGATGACATGACAAGAACATATTTGTAGTATGCTTTACGATATGTCATCAGCCATGATGTTAACAGTATGTCCATTTCTCATTCAGATGATTCAAGAAAGTGATAATCTGACTCGTTTTCAAGCACCAATGGAAACGAAACATTTGGTTATAAAGACAAATATACAACCAAATGAATTTGTTGGTATTAGATCCATGATCTATAGTTGCCCATATTTAGAAATATTGACATTTGTTATGATTCCTCCAAGACCGATCTTAGCTACAGCTTTTCAGGTTGATTTAGAGAATTATTGGAGTCAAAAGATAACACACAAATGTTTGAAATCAACTTTAAAAGTCGTGGAAGTTAAAAATTTTAGTGGAGGGTTTAGTGAAGTACTAATGTTGCAATATTTGATTAAGCATGGTCTTGTGTTAGAAAGAGTTGAGCTTCATTTGTCACGTGGATTAGAAGATGGAAAAAATTTTTGGCTCGTGCTGTTGCTGAATTGATAGGATGTAAGTTTGTGAGAGAGGTTCAAAACAACTAAGGGTTTGTTATGAATAGTGTTTGAAGAAAATGGTCAATGCTGAAAAATATGTTGTTGTAATGTTTTAATGTAATGAATTTTGTTTTCTTCTACTATGTTTTCTTCTTATAAAATTCGAACACTCAAAATCTATTGTATTTTTGAAATTCTCTCTCTCTCTTTCTCTTTCTCTTTCTCTATCTCTCTCTTTATATCAAGTTACATTTGAAAAGAGAAAAAAGTATTTCTAGTCAAAAGGTGTGATTGAGTACTTTTGGAAAGAGAAAAATAATAATTATAAAAATTAAAAAATCAAGTAATATGAAACAAAAAACAAAACCTAGAAAATCAAGTATTGAGATACAGAAGTATACAAAAATATATTTTATATAATTGATTAGATAACTCAGAAAAATTCATTTCAGAAACGCGTGGTTTGTGTTTCATTTGATTAGACAACAAATTTGGTGTACCAATGTGACAAATTTATTGTATTAATGCTACTAGTAATCGTACAAATATACAAAAGGGTGTACAGGTCACCTTTTCTGGTAAAAAAAAATTTTGTTTTTTTATAAAACTAATATTGACAACAATATGGTATCCTAAACTAATAACCCTAAACCCTAAATGCTTAAATATACCATAAAACTTAAACCCTACAAAATAAAAGTTTTGAGAACTTTTGACAGTTTTTTCAGTGGTTCAGTTTTCACATTTGAGTTGTTTAGTTTTCACATTTGAGTTATTTAATTTCACATTCGTAAACTTTAACACTAGACCCTAAACTGATATAAACCCTTTGAACCTGTAACTAATATTACTCAAACTCATCTGATATACTTTATATTCATTTAAATATACATGCAACAACTTTTGACAGCTTATTAAGTTGTTTAGTTTTCACATTTGAGTTATTTAATTTCAAATTCGTAAACCTTAACACTATACCCTAAACTTATTTTCCGTAATATAAAAACTGACTAATAACCAGCTGAGGCGGAGATAGTAAACGAGATGCAACATACACAGTTGGATATTTTTAGACAACTTAATTCATTCAATCTAAGCCGTTGTTTCCTTTCAAGTTGCTTTTGCCGGGAAACTGAAAATTTTGCTAAAATAACAGAATGTTCGATTTTTAGATTTAGTTTCTAATTCTAAACCTAATCTCTCTTTGACAAAAAAAACCTAATCTCCATCTTATGAACTCTAAACATAATCTGCAACACTCGTTACGTATTTCTCATATGGAGAAGTCGTGGATTTGGCTGCAAAGGTATCATGTACATAGATCTCTTGAGAAATACTTTATTCACCAATTGAAATAGTTATGCTAACTTCTTTTTTTACGATTTAAGATGTAGTACTAGTCTTGAGTACTCCGAAGGAGCAACCAATTTCGTAAAGTCATCAGCAAGAAGATTGGGTAATCTGAATGAAATGCTTTGCCCATGTAGAGATTGCCGAAATTTATGCCATCAAAAATTAGAAAACATAGTTGATCATCTAGTAATTAGGGGTATGGATACGAAGTATAAGAGTTCTTCTTGGAGTATTCATGGTGAAGGAATGTCTAATACAACGGACACTACTATTGATTCCGAAATTGAGGCATTTGATTTGTTCAAGAATGCATATTTTATGGATGATTGTAATCAATTTCAAAAGAATGAAAATGGAGAAACAAATGATGATGATGATGATGATGATGATGATGATGATGATGATGATGATGATGATGGACCAGTATAAGAATATGAGTTCATGAAAAAATTAAAAGCTGAAACTCCATTGTACCAAAATTGCATCAAATATTCAAAGGTTTCAGCAATCATGGGACTGTATAGAATTAAAGTTAAGAGTGGTATATCATAGAACTACTTTGATCAGCTATTGGTCTTAATTCATGACATGCTACCTGAATACAATGTTCTTCCAAAGAGTATAGATGGTATTAAAAAGTTTCTAAAGATATTTGGTTTCGGCTACGATAATATTCATGCTTGCAAAAATGATTGCATACTCTTTATGAACGAGTTTGAGGAGCTAGAAAGCTGTCCAAGATGTAAAGTTTCAAGATGGGAAATAGATAAACACAGTAATGAAATTAAGGTAGGGATTCCAGCAAATATACTTAGATATTTTCCAATCAATGATAGATTTAGGAGGATGTTCATATCTAAAAAGATGATGGAAGATGTGTGTTGGCATTCTACCAATGCTACTGGTGATGGTACAATGTGATACCCTGTTTATTCTATAACTTGGGCACAAGTGAACAAGTCATGGCCAGACTTTACTGATGAACCAAGGAATCTTAGACTTGGACTTTCTACAGATGGAATGTACCATTTCTCTCTTCAAAACACCAAATACAGCATTTGGCCAGTGTTGTTAGTGAACTATAACATTCCTCCAACAATGTGTATGAAGGCTGAGAACATAATGTTGACTATGTTGATCCATGGTCCAATAGCTCCTGGTAATAACATAGACGTTTACTTAGCATCATTAATAGACGATTTAAAAGATTTGTGGACTGAAGGTATTCAAGTGTATGAATCATTTGCTTAGGAAAATTTCACACTTAGATCCTTTCTACTTTGGACTATCAACGATTATCCAGCATTAGAGACACTGTCTGGATGTAAAGTGAAGTGGAAACAAGCTTGCAATCTATGTGGAAAGGATACATCTGCTAGGTGGCTGAAGTTTAGCCGGAAGTATGTGTATATGAGAAATAGAAAAAGACTACCTCCAGGCCATCGTTACATATATAAGAAAGCTTGGTTTGACAAAACTATTGAAGATGGGAATGCTATTAGGATATAAACTGGTGATGAAATATATGAAATATTAAAAGTGTTTAAGAATGATTTTGGAAAACCTTTGCAGAAAGAAAAAAACGAAAAAGAACAAATTTGTTAGATGATGAGATTATCCAAGAAGAAAAATGTGAATAGTCAAATGATCTATGGCGATGGAAGAAGAGATCAATATTCTTTGAACTCCCTTACTGGAAGGTAAATCAGACTAACTAAACTACAATCTCTGGTTGTTGTATTATAATAGACCTAACGTTTAAATAACTGACTCATGTGTTAGGATATGCATGTTCGTCACAATATTGATGTGATTCACGTTGAAAAGAATGTGTCAGATGTTGTTTTGTCTCTACTCATGCAAAACTCTAAGTCAAAAGATGGGTGAAAGACGAGACAAGACTTATAAGATATTGGAATCAGAAATCACTTGCACCCAGAAGTTAGGGGAAAGTGAACTTACTTACCTCCAGCAGCCTATTGGTTATCGAAGTCAGAGAAGACCATTTTCTGCAAAAGATTATCTAATTTCAGAGGTCCTGATAATTATTGTGGTAATATTGCAAATAGTGTTTCTGTTAACCCTCCAAATATAAGTAATTTGAAGTCGCATGATCATCATGTGCTAATACATAATATGTTATCAGCTGCCATAAGAGGTTTGTTACATAGAGCACCTAGGAATGCCATAAACAGATTATGCAATTACTTCAACAGATTGTGTCAACGTATCATTGACCCGGAAAAACTTATATCAATGGAAACAAAGTTTTTGGAAACAATGTGTCAACTAGATCAGTTCTTCCCTCCATCCCTTTTTGATATAATGTTCCACCTCCCATACATCTATCTTAGGAGGCACGCCTGGGAGGACCAAACACTTTTGATGGATGTATCCTTTTGAAAGGTTTGATGTACTCATTTTCTTCAATTGATCTTTTGTAATGATGATTGACTACCATTCATATATTTTGACTGAGTTATAGGTACATGAAAACACTAAAGGCTTAAGTGAAGAATCATTGAAGGCTGGAAGGATGTATGGCTGAGGAGTACTTAGCTGGAGAATGCATTGCATTTTGTTTAGAGTTCTTCCAAAATTCAGTACCATTTCAAGGAGCAGTTAACCAAAACGAAGACATTGAGGATGATGGAATGGTGGTTAAAGGTAGACCACTACAAAAGGGTGTACATGTCACCCTTTCTGAAAAAGATAGAGACATTGCACATCGCTATGTGCTAATGAACATGGCTTCTATGGATCCTTATGTGCAATAAGCGGTTACCCATTTTGTTAATAAGGATGTTATTTACAAATTTATTAAGCTCACTGTTCTTTATTGTCAAATCAGGATGCATTTGGAAGAATTACAAGCTATTGATGATAGATGTGCTAGAAATGAAATGTTGTTGTGGAAGAATCATACTGAGCATTTTGCACAATTGGTGAAAACGAAGGTTACATCTTAACTAGAATTTATGTTAATTAGTTATTTGATTAGAACATGAATTGCAAATTTGGTTGCTTCAGGCCAGCTTTTGTTTTTTGATATTGGTTGTTCTGGGTTATTGTCCTCATTGCCAATTATTGAAATGTGTCACAAGTTGCGTCTTGATTTATCTGAATTATTGTCTTCATTGCCAATTATTGAAATGTGTCACTGGTTGCGTCTTGATTTATTTGATTGGAACATGATTTGTGAATTTGAAATTGCTTCAGGCCAAGTTTTGTTTTTTGAAAAAGACATACATTTGTTGTTCTGAGTTAGAGTATTCATTGTCAATTATTGAAATGTGTCACTGGTTTCTTCTTGGTCTATCTAAGTATGATGTTTTCCATTATTCATATTAAATCAAACGTAACACAAAAGTATTCTAAGGAGATAAGGTGGTTGGAATTTGGACCAAGAAATGTTGCTTTAGCACATAAAGGATTCATCAGTAATGGCATAGATTTCATACAGATGCGATTAAGCAGAAGACGCAAAACAGTGGAGTAACTTATGAAGCGTATAGTATGTGTTGATCGAGTGCACGAGATACAAGACAAGTAGCTGATATGCTTACATATTGTGGAGTTATAAAGGAGATTTTACTTCTTGACTACCACATGTTCAAAGTACCATTGTTTAGATGCAATTGGGCAAACAAAGGTAATGGTGTGAAGGAAGAAGATGGTTTCACTCTTGTGAACCTATATATGAATCAAGCAGCATATTTGAAAGATCCATTCATTTTACCTACTCAAGCAAAACAAGTTTTCTACTCTAAGGAAGATGATTCTTCGAATTGGTAATGAGAGCACCGCCTAGAGGATATCATGAGTTAGAAACAGAGGAGGATTTAGTTG
>OVBE01000162.1:50460-63609 GCA_900406425.1 Iberis pinnata
GAGAAAGTGAAGATGCTGATGATGGTAGTATATATGTTAGGAATGATTGTGAAGGGTTATTGGTAGTAGATTGAAATAGTTTTGGTGATGTTTGATAAGTTTTATGGTTTTTATTGATTAATTCCTTATATTATGGAAATGCTACTCTTTTGTAAACATGGAAATGTTTTATGGATATAATAAAATTATTTTATTTTGATTTTATTTTTATTTGACAAACAATTAAAAATATATTATAATTACAACACAATAATAACACAAATAGTTTGTTATCTTTATAAAACAAACTTCTATGGATGCAATCCAATTATAATACAAATCCAACGCTATTGAATATATAAAACTAAAGTTATTATTAAAAACCTTTAATAACAAAAATAAAAATAAAGAATTGCATCTTCAACAACGCTATTGTAACTTCGATAATTATAGCATACATTAAATATGTTATCTAAAGTGTCTGATCTATAATGACGGGCGCTGTCAGAGCGTTTAATAAACCGCTATGATATCCTACGATAGCGTTTTTTGACCGCTAAGAAAAGGCATATTTCTTGTAGTGAGAATGCATGAAGAAGACGTGGAGAAGAGTATCGCTGGAGAAGAAATTGATAAGAGTGTCAAGAAGAGAATGCCTGAAGAAGACGTGGAGAAGAGTGTCGCTGGAGAAGAAACTACTAAGAGTGTCCGTGAGAAACATATTGAGAAGAGTGTCCCTGAAGAAGAAATGGAGAAGACTACCCCTAATGAAGAAGAAATGGAGTAGAGTATCCTTGATGAAGAAGAAAAGGAGAATAGTATACATAAAGAAAAAGAAGAAACTCAGCCAACTGAGGAAGAGCACGAGCATCATGATCAACCACAGCATAAGAAACAAAGAGGACCTATAAAAATGAAGAATAATGCTAAAGATCCAAATAGCCGAGTAAAATTTGAGTTCACATACATGGGTGAACCTTTTGGTCCAGGATCAGTTTTACTTTCATCATATCTAGGTCCACTGGTGCGAGAACATGTCTCATTGATGATTGAAGATTGGAGGAAAATCACTGAGGAAATGAAGACAATTCTCTGGAAGTCTGTCCAGGTTGACCACCTTTATGTGCATTCTTATTTTCTGTCTAAATGATGTTATGAAGCAACTGATTTTTGTGTACATATGACTTGTCATTAATGCCTACACAGGAAAGGTTTGAGCTGGATGAAGAGTATAGAAAAAATGTTGTCATGAAGCAAATGGGATGTCTGTGGAGGGAATCCAAATCACGCCTTGTCTCACATATAAGGAATGTAGCTACTACAAACCAAGAGAGGATGAATATGAGACCGAAGAATGTTACACCATTTGAATGTCGTAACTTTGTTAAATAGAAGACTAGCTCTAAATTTAAGGTGGTGTATGTTTACTCTCTTTTTCTGCAATTGGATGTATCTTATTAACAATGATATGTTAGGTTGTGAGTGATTCATACAAGGATAGAAGGCGCTTGTAGATTCCTCACACTTCTAGCCGTAGAGGAATGGTCAGGTTGGCAGAAGATATGGTAATATATATATTAATTTTTTTATTTAACGTCATAAGCATACTATGTAATACTACTTTTAGTGATGTGTTGTTTGTTAATATAAAAAAGAGAGTGACGATCCATCTTAAGTGACTAGGCTAAAGGTTTGGGTTAAATCACGCACAAAAAAAGGATGGCACACCAGTTAATACAAAAACTGTCGTAAAGTTTGTAAATAAATGATTTAAAATGAATTTATCTTACATTCTTCTCGACGAGTAGCATCTCAAGTTGATATTTTATATTTTGCAGAGAAAGGCTGATGATATTGTTGACAATGATGCTCAATCAAGTTCAACAAACCCAAGAGAAGATCACCTTACATAGCTTTTAGGACCTGATAATCATGGTCGGCTAAGGGCAATGGGTAGAAACATGAGTATGATAAAGTTGGCTTGTTTTGAAGTAGCGAAACATTTTATGGCAGAGATGCAAGAGAATCAACTACATTTCCAGCGCAAGGTTTTTGAGTTACAAGATCAAAACGCCAAAATGAGTAAACAAGTTCAATATAAGTGAATTATAGATTTTTGCATAACTCAGCTGATTTATAACATTGATTTTCATATCAAAAATATTTATGTTACAGAGACAAGATACTGAAATTGGTTAAAACTCAGCTGATGCAAGAGTAAGTCAGCTCCAAAATTTGCAGAGTGTTAAGTCAAAAACAGGTCCAAAATGTTTATTGGTTAAATGATCTGACACTGATTATAACGTTGTTGAGGGAAGTATAGTTTCATCGGATCCTACAGACTTTGTCAATGACATCCCATTATGCCCTCTCGCTGTTAAAGTATTGGTTGAAATTGCAGTAAAATCAGATGCCTTTCGTTGGAGACATGCGCCTGATATATATATGGTTGAGCAAGATGTGGGAGAAATGATTGCATGGCCTGCTAGTAAGTGTGTAATTTCATACGGCGATCTCCATTCTGAAGACATTCCTCCTAGGTTAAGTTTGTTATTCATGATCGTATTAAAATTTTAATGTTGTATGTATTTTATTAATTAGTATGATTAACATAAGCAGTTGTTGCTGTTGAAGGACGCTGGCAGTGTCAAGAACCAACCGCGTTGGTTAATGGTCTTCCACTCAGACCAAATGCTGTTAAGGTATTTTTGGATGTTTTTTATGAACCTGAAACATTTTTCTGGAGGCCTACTTCATAAAAGCCATACTTTTGGGACTTTTTAAAATCGGTTGTAGCTTGGCCTGCAAATAAATGTCTATTTGAAAGTACACCAACAGCAGGAAGTCAATGTTCTGCATCACCAAGTTCAGTCTCTCCTATGCAGAAATCTCAACCAGCAGGTCTGCAAACTTAAAAAATGCGTCAAACTGAACCACCTTCCGGTCATTTTCATTGATGTGGTATTAAGTGATTTATTTTATGCATTTAACTATAATGTATAAAATGATTTGTGTTGTGTACATTGTAGCGGCACAACCCACATGGACTTCTGGAAGAAGGTCAGAAGTGCAAGTTGTTAGACATTGCCGGTAAGAAGCAAGTTGTTGTTGAAGGGCGATGGGCTTCAGACGACCCAAACCAAATTGTACACTTCGTACCATTGGGACCTGAAGCATTAAGAGTTCGGGTTGATGTAGTGAAGGTGAAAAGTGCAGCAGTTTGGCGGTCATCTTCTGAAATAGAGATTATGGGAGATGCGATTGGTACATCAATTGCATGGCCAAAATGCAAAGTGATCATGTGTTAGCACATTTTACTTCTTGTACCACTTGTTGTTTATTTAACACTTGTTTTATGTATTATGGAATTATGGACTTGTTGCTGGAATTAGACTTATGTATTGGTGATGTTGTAATAGTATTGTTGGATTGAATCTTGGATTATAAGATGAAATGTTTATGGAATTTTTATATTTGCAAAACAGGTTCAAAATTTTAAATCTCATTTCAGACGACCCAAAAATTTAGTGTTATAAGAATATATATTATTGCAAATATGAAACTGCTACAAACTCTTACATTTTGGCGTTAAAATTGAGTTATAAGAAAAGATTATATAGTGTTACACAAACTGCTATATTATGTGAACAATATCATAGTATAACAATTATAGCATTTGTAAAAATGTTATTATAGGTGAAGACAAAACCATAGCATGAGAAAATAAACGCTATCATAAGCTCCACTCTAATATAGCACACGACAAAACGCTATCGTAGAGGGGGTCTATTATAGCTGTCGTTGACATAACGTTTATGGAAACGCTATCTATAGCGTACGATAGCATTTATCGTGGGCTACGAATGTCAATTTTTCTTGTAGTGTCACAATCAAATATATTATCTATTAATGATGTTTACAAAGTAAAATGTACAGAATCTGAATCCAATACAATCATCGACGCAAATAAAAGAAATTGAAAAATAATTTCGATGAAAAGTTTAGATTGACCAAACTTTCTTTATAAAAGGCTTATAGGCTAATGGAAAATTTTTATTATGTCACTCTTCCATACGCTTGTTGTAGATGAAACTCCAAAATGCATATCGTATTACTTTGATTGATAAGAAAAGATAAAATGTTGTTGAAACGACTCTGACTTTGCTTCGCTTATATTGTTGAATACCTCCATGATGAAATTTCTACCAAGACCAATAATCGGTGCATATTTATTACGCCTCTTTAAGTCAGTGATGCCCCATATTCCTTCAAAATGTCATATGGCCACAGTTTCAATGTCAATTGAGACATCATATATTTTACCCATGAACAAAGAACCATTGTGCACCAAACGCAATGGACAAAAGTCAGGGAATAAGATGTTAAAAGAGTGAATTTTCCTCACAGGAACGAGACCGTCGTGAAACAACAAAAAAAACTAACAAAGAACAGAAATTCGATTATTGGAAATGAATACTCCTTAGAGGAGAAAATGTGTAGAAACAACAAAAATAAAGAGATCAACATAGTTGAGAAATATTCGACAAAAAAAAAAAAAAAAAAAAAAAAAANGAAAAAGAAAGACTACAACCGACGTCGGCCGTGGAATCGTCAATAAAAATAGGTTTAGGTTTGACTTTGATATACGACCTCTTTGATAACTGCTTAAAGCCGTGAGAATTGAGTTTTCCTTCATAGCTAAATTTTAAATTCTAGATTTTGAATATAAACTCAAAATTTACTATTCAAATTTTTTTGTACCGCATGTAAATTTTTTTACCATTCAAAAAACATTTTGCACTGTTTATTTTGTACGAACCGCACTTATTCCGCTTTCTGTACAAACTGCATTTATATCGTTCTGCCTCGCTAAAGTTTTTTACCTGCATTGCTTGATCAGTTGTTGTCATTCGAAGCCTAATAATTTTTTTATAGTATGCACAGCTAAATTCGGGCGGACATGAACCCAAACAGCTTAAATGCACAGTTTTAGAAATGTGTTACAATGCGTAATTCAAAATTTCCATCAACATAGTCATTTTCTAACTACCGTTTTGTTGGATTTGTTAGGTTTTTTCACCATAAATCTCTACTTATGTTAATTTGATAAATACACTAAAAGATGTCTTGCGTTATGCATGGAAATATGGTATAGATTATAATTTCAAAATTATTATAGTATGACTTAAATTTTACATATCATTAATTATTATGTAAATTATTTAAATAAATGATAGAATATATTAATATTTTCTAATAATATTTATATATATATATAAATTATTACAAACTAAAATTTTATTTTAAAGATTGTCTTCCTTTTCTAATAGAATACATTAATATTACAAATTAAATGTATAAAGAAATGTTATTGTAGAAAATAAATACACAACAAGTCGATTTAGCCAACCTATCCGCTTTCAAATTCAAATTGATCTAAGAGTAGCGACGATTAAGTAGTGAACTCATTGTTTTAGTGTCATAATTTATCCATAAAACTTTAAACTTTGAAATATTAATAATTATTTATTGGACTCTTTCGCTTTCTCTCACCTCTTTTTCCCTCTAGGTCTTTCCTCATATCTACACCTGAGATCTTAAGATCCAACAAGTCGAAGAGAAGGAAGCTTCTCTTCGACGGCCGAGAAACAACATCGTGCTCTGCGATCCCTGGGATCGCTGGTAAAGCCAGCGCCAGCGATCTCACCCAGTTTCAATTTCTCCCGCCGTTTGCTCAAGGATTTGTGTTCTTTTCTCATCCTTCATTCATTGAAGACTCTGATGAGGTCGGAAGAAGCACGACGGCAGTGCTTTCAGACCAGTTAGTCTGCGTCGTTGCAGCACAGAGATCGGCGTGGTTAGGAATGGAAGATATCGAGGCGGGGTAGATATTCTCATTGGAGATTAAGGTTGTCTCGCATTTTCTTATCGGCGGTGCGAGAATCTTTGTCGTTGCGAGTCGTGTCTCGGCCTTCTCCTCCGGTGCGCTAACCCATTCCTTATCGCCAGAAACCTAACTCCCATCTCCGACCCGTTTGTGGCACATAACCTTGGACCAGCTCCTCCCAAATTCGGTTTCTTTAGTGGGAGATTGTGACGTCGTGTTGCCTCCACTTTAGGGTCACGCCGTCGGGTCACCGGTCTCCGGTGGGTCAACAGTCTTGTCGGCGGCGAGCTAAGCATTTTTCTATTCATCTTGTTAGGGTTTCTTTGGGACAAATCTGGTTATGGAAAACTCATTATAAATGTTGGTTTTTTCTTGTTAGGTGGATAATTGTTTAGGTGTTGGGTTGAAATTCATAATTGGACTAAATCTGATTTAATAAATCTAAAACCTTAATAAATAAACAAAAAAATTTGTAACATTTGTAAATATATTCTAATATTTGTACGTGTTCCACCTGTTAATAAGAAAAAAACATATTTGCGTAAGGCTATAAAGCACGCATGATTTCTACTATTAGTTATTCATAATAGACACTAAAATATAAAAGAAGAACTATAAAAAAGTATTATCAAAAGTAGTTTATGAGATAAATATATTACACATTTTTAATTATCTAAAAATATTTTTTCTAATAAGTACTACAAACATAAAACATTAAATTCCAAAGATTTGAAAATTAGAATTTAAGTTTATAGTTTAAAAATAAATTGAATTCATTGTATTTTTTAATAAATAAACAATATTTATAAAATATACGAAAGTATCACAAACTAAAAAATTGTACCATACTTGAGAATTCTCAAAAAAAAAAAAAAAAAAATTTGGTTCACCAAATTCCAGCATATTATCCTCCAAAAGTCAAAAATTTTGACGTTAAATTTTGGAAAATAAATTAAAATACCAATAATATGAAAAGTAAATACGAAAAAAAAAACAGAGAAAGCATGCTTGTTGGTGAAGTGTAGGTGTGTGGAAAAAACAACACCTAAATAACGTTTGATTGGTTCTATGTTGCCGTAATTTGTCCTCTCATAATTTCCATTGATATGACAGTGATATTGTTATATAAATATTCTTAAACTAATCTCTGGTTCTTATTTAAATTTTGAAAATAATATTGGTGATCAACATTTAACCTACACAAAAAGCACAGGATGGAATATATGTTACATAAATAAAAAAAGATACAATCATTTGTTATGGATTTATCTTTAAAGATATTAATTAATTAGAAAGTAATGCAATATATATATATATATATATATATCAAAACATTTTTGTCATATAAGTATTTTTGTCACTGTCAAACAAGTTTATATATGTCTAGATCTAAATGACATGGTCTGTTATGGAAGACCTCAAATATACTACAACAAGTAACATTGTGTTTTAATTTACATACAAGAAACATTGTGTTTATAGTAAAAAATTATAACAGATTAATGTGTTCGAATGAGAAAAAGGTAGACAAAATTGTCAACTCTTAGCCCCCACTAGAGATGAGACATTGATTGAGATCAGTTACAGACCTCCTTGTCTCCATAAATCTATACGTTAATTAATTATTTGATGTAACGTAGACTTATGACATAATTTTCCTTTTGTCACGAAATTAATTAAAGAATAACGTCAATTATCTATTTTCCCCTCTTGCAATAAATTAAATGCTATATAATACTTTTTGTAGCTTATTTATGTATATATAGGGAAATTTTTTGATTCTACCATATTGTTATGAAATTTTGTGAAAAATGCTATAAATAATATAATCCTACACCAATGCCATAATGGCATGGTATGATGGTATGGTAAAAAAGAAACTTTTGCCTATGCGAAAAGTGGTTCTCGCCGAATGAACAGCCGAGTGAACAGTAAATGCATTAATTAAAAATTGTTCACTAATTAATGGCATTTAAGTGTGACAATGAGTTTGTACCATTGAATAAATAATGGTATGTAACTATAATTAATTAGTAATAAATAAACTTTCTACCATTAATGTTAGAAGTTTGAGTAAATGAATGATGGTAGTTTCGGTGGAGAAGATTGAGGGAGGTGAGTCTCATTTAATTTTGTTGATTTAGGAATTGTTAATGCATAACCGAACCGGAAATTAGTAGACATGCCAGTGGACAGGTTGGTTAAGTTTTCTTGATTTGATTTTGTAGGTAAAATGAACAAAAATATGATGATAATATGTGGTACATGGAAATGCCTAGAGAATGGATTGTGGCATTTTTGTGTTGCAAAGGACAGGTTCGCTAAATGTATTAGTCTGCAAGTAAATGAGAGATTTTCAAGTTTCGTAGACAAGGTAGCTAAGGCATATGGGATGAGGATAGATGACATAAGTTTGAGCTACTGGCAGATAGGATCAGAAGTGGTGTTCACACAAATGAAGATGCCCCCAGTTGTTGTGGACACCGATGAGAGCTTAGAAAGGTTCAAACAAGCAGGAATGGATTCCGGTGGACAACCAATGTATATGTCAATTAAAGCTGAGGAGGCGGTGGACAAATATGTACCATCAGGTATGTCAACATGGACATCAGGAGCAACGGATGGAATGGTGGAAGAGTTCGGTCTTGCATACGAGAACGAGGAATTCCTACAAATAGTGGATAGGATAGAAAGTGTTGTACGAAGCAGTGGACATAAGGGGGGCATGGGTGGACCGAACAAATAAGCCCGGGTGGAGCTGGAAACTGGTCAGGGGATTGTTGATAAGGAATGAGAGGACGACACTCAAGGTGATGGACCTGGTCAGAAACTAGGTGGACATGAAAAATGTACTAGCGATGAACAATGTGAAAATAAAAGTGGACAACTATGCATGGAAGGGCTCACTAATGGACATGTAGAAGAGCATGGTGGACCTAAAAGTCCTGGAGAAGAACATGGCACAGACATTGAGGGGGCACAGAAAATGGGCGGAGTGCGAGGACCCCAGAAAGCCGATACAGGTCCGGGGGTAGGATGGGTGATGGACGAGGTGGGGACAGTGATGGACATGTATGCGTGATAGTTGACAATAGACAAGGGAATACAAGTGGTGGACAAGAATACGACAACAGTGGACAATGCAACATAGACTTGCGTACCAGTAGACAGGATCAAGAATTCGATAGACAAAAACGGGCTGGGAAGGAACATGTCGCATACAGTGAGGATACGCAAAACATGGGCGGAGGTGGCGAAAATTCTTATGAAAGTTCTGGCGAGTATGATTTCGACTTGATGAGGGCGATAATAGACACAGAGTACCCGACACAATGGGATCTATACGTAGAATGTGATGGTGAAGTTGTTGGAGAAGGGGGAAGCAGTAAATGTGTAGAGCTGAGTGTACTAACAAGTGGACAAGCTGATATTGGGACTGGGGTAGATACGCAAACGAACTCACGTGCACAGATTTTGGGCGAGGGTGGGCAACAACAGCCACAAACAGAAGGTGAAAGCGTTGACTTAGGGGGGAATAAATGAGAGGAACGCTGGTGGTGGACAAATAGTTGTGTTTGATGGTGGACAAGAAGACGGTTGTGGTACGGAGGAAACTAACGCTTTCATGGACAATTATGGAGATCCGATGGACAACTGTCTGTTTGATGTAGACGACCCACCTTACCGAGACAACATGGAACGGATTAGCAGTGATGAAGCGAATATGAATTTGAAAAAGAGTGGTGATGCAATATACGTTGGAATGATTTTCATATGTAAAAGTGAGATGCATAAAGCTATTGTTGTGTACGCCATAAAAAGGTTATTCAATTTCAAGGTTAGAGCTTCAGACAAAAAAAGGGTGATTATCGTGTGTGTGGATCGTAATTGCCATTGTAGAATATATGCAACAATACAACCAGGTTCGGATAAAGTAGAAATAAGAAAGGTAACTTTGAAACATACATGCGATATAAGCGCAAGGTCGCGGTATGGGATGAAAGCAACGTCCGCTATACTAGGGGAATTGCTCAAGGCAAAATATGTGCATGGACAGGATGGGCCACGTGCATGTGATGTGCGAGGAATTGTTCTGTCCGAGTATAATGTAACGATATCCTACATTAAAGCTTGGTATGCTAAATAAGTGGCCATGATAATGGCAAGAGGTGGGGATGAGGATAGCTATAAGTTTTTGGCCACTTACTTGCACTTATTGTCCACTAAAAACCCAGGGACAATTTTGAAAGTGAAGACTATCTCCACAGCCGAAGGTCTGAAATTGTTCAAGTATCTTTTTGTAGCTTTTGGTGCTTCCGTGACAGGTTACAAACATTTGAGGAAAGTAGTTTTGGTGGATGGAATGCAGATGAACGGTAAATATAAAAGCTGTTTGGTGGCGGCTAGTGGACAAGACGGAAACCACCAGATTTTCCCATTAGATTTTGGGGTGATAGATGGAGAGAATACAGCTGGATGGACTTGGTTTTTTGAGCAACTGTCAACATTTGTAGCTGACGAAGATGACCTAGTTTTCATTTCGGATAGACACCAAGCAATATATGCATGTTTGCCACTCTGTTTTGTCACATAAAAATAAAAGAACACATGTTTTATGCAGCTAATTTGGTAGTGGCAGAAAATGTCCACCAAAAATAATGAACAGATATGTCCACTAGTATCTTGTGGACAAATAGATTGTTAGGCTTATTTATGATTTAGGGCAATTATTAACTAACTAATATGAACATCTTCAGGTATACGGAAGGTTTACCCTCGATCCCACCATGGAGCGTGTGTGGTTCACTTAGAGAGAAACGTTAAGCACAGGTTCAAATGTGAAAGACTAGAAAGAATAGTGTCTAACGCGGCAAGAGCCTACACAGTCAGGGATTTTAGGTACTGGTATGAAGAGGTGCAAAAAGGAGCCCTGGTTGTGCAATGTATCTGATGGACATTGGATTTGCTCACTGGGCACTTGCATACTTTCCGGGTATGCGCTACAATTTGATGACTAGCAACATCTCAGAGTCGTTCAACGCTACTCTTCAACTGGCGGTTGAATTGCCGATAGCTAGGATGGTTGAGTCAATTCGAACAAAATTGATGGGTTGGTTTTGTTCAAGGTGGACTAAAGCCACAAAGACAACAACACGTTGCACCCCTGAGATAGAGAATTTGTTGATTAAACATCTGAAGAACGCAACTGAATGTGCAGTTATTGGAGCAACCGATGCAATCTTCCAAGTTAATGACTCAAGCGGATGTGTTTTCACCGTCGACCTACATATAAAAAATTACACTTGTAGGGTGTTCAACATGTTACTAGTTCCATGTTGCCACGCCCTTGTGGCCGTTGGTATGAGAAACATAGACATATACTCGTTGGTTGGGGAATGTTACTATGTCTAAGAGTGGCGGAAACTTTGGACAGGGGTTATTTTACCGGGGAAAAATCAGAGGGACAGTGATGTCCCTCCGAATATAGTGGATGAACAGATACAGCCTCCAAAAACGAAGAGACCAGCTAGGCGGCCGCGAACAGTCAGGATCCCATCCCAAGGAGAACACCCGGTACGTATTTTACGTGTGTGCGTTGTAATATATGTATTCAACAAATGTTTTCGTGGAGAAGTAATATGGGTTCCTTATGGCGTTGTTATCAACATGGGAAACACAAAGCGAGGAGGACATGCACAACCTGCAACTTATCTGGGCATAATAGAGCAAGTTGCAAGAATCCGATTTAGATCGCCGTTTACAAAAGGAAATAGTATTGTGGCTGGATAGAAGCAATCTTTTTGTAAAACCTCTCCCTTTTGGTTAGTTTCATGGAACAACTTGTTATTCCATGTTTTTTGTGGACGTTCAATGTTTGAAGAAGTAATGATTCGGACTGGTAGTATTATGGTACTTGTTGTATATATCCAACAAACAATTAAAAAAATCTAATATTTTCAAACAATTTTTTATTAAAATCTACAAATTTTCTCAATTATATTACATAGAAAATAGAAAAAGCTATTTTTAACGGTTCTTCGTACAAAACTTTTAAACCTACTATGGGCAATGTCATGCGTGGTTGAGAAGGGGTAATAATGCTCTTATTTTGTTACTGATTCCAAGAAGTTATAGGGACTAATTCACGAACCATCAGAATGACCAACAATTGCATCAAAGTTAACTACTTTTCATACTCTTCTACATTTTTTTTCACCGGTTTCGAGTTGGTGCACAAATCAAGATCCATGAACTTAGAGGTGGATGTGCTAACTAAAGCATCGAAAAGACGAACGAAGATTTTCTTTTGTGTCCAGAAAAATTATCATTTTTGATCCGCAAATAATATTGCTTCATTGTAGACTTGTAGTGAATTTAATTAATTTTTTTCGTAATAAAAAAATTTAAAATCCAGAACATAATAATCAAAATCAAAATTGGGAAGTCTATAAAAGTGGAATCACAAAATCAGTTTTAGGAAACCGTATGCATAGATTAATATTGGCAATTAGAAACTTTTGAAAGAAAATGAGATTATTGTGTGAGGAGGGTTTGGCGTTTTTTGTTGATAAAATAAAATTATATATATATGTAAGTTTATAAATATTTATAAGTGTGTTTAGCAAAAAAGATAAATGTAAATGTGGATTTGGTGTGTGAGCTGTCTTATTCATATATAGTCCCAATGAAGAGAGTCCTTGATCTACGGTTAGGTGGCGGCCGGTCACCTTCCTCTCTTCTTTCACATCCATCTTTCTCTTTTAACTATTTATTATAAGAAAATCTCTCACTTTCTATTTTTAATGTATTTTATTTTACGACTCTACTTTGCTAGATCTGCACTGCCACTGCAGGCCACTAATTTACGATAATTCCAAAACTTGGTTAAATCCAAGAAGACAGAGCCAATTAGGGTTGTCTGGTAACAGATGGGATAATAGCGTATATAGATAGTTTGAGTATAAGAAAATAATATCCAAAGCATATTTTTATAAAAATAAGGATAGGATAATAGCATGTACGATTTGGAAATGGTCGAGTCGGGTAGTTAAAATTAATATCTGTTTGATATCCGAACTCGTAATACGTTATATAAATTTTAGTAATATTTGTTTTAAAATCTGAAATTAGTATAATATTTAACTATAATATTCTATGTAAATTTTTTTATAAAATTAAATAAAATAATATGAAAATAAAAACATGATATAAATAACAAATTATGTAAGTGTTTTTAATTTATTAGATCATATATATATATATATATATATATATATATATAT
>OVBE01000163.1:0-63583 GCA_900406425.1 Iberis pinnata
TAACTGTTTCCTTTATAATTGTATAAGACAATAATAATAACCCACAATAACTTAGTCGTTTAAACATAACTTAGTCATATAATATCAAAAAATGTCTTTAACCGAGGCAATCAATGTCTTACTACGCAGCTATTAGGCTATGATGTGATATTACTTTGTCGAGGTCAAACCCTATCCGGGAATTCTCATGCGTGCCAAAAATATTTATGACTTTGACGCGNTTACAAAATCTTTATTTTATAGTAAAAAACTTGTAAATACTTATAAAACATCCATTAAAAAGAAACAGAGTGACTACATTTTATATTGCCTCCCACTTTGTAAACACCAAAAATAGTACTACGTTTTATATTCATCAAAATCTCTTTACAATGCCTAGGTCCTCGACAGGGTGTTCTTGGGTGTCAACAAGATCTTCATCTCCCGAACCAATTCATACGAACAGAATTACTGTCATAGTCGGGGATAAGTATGAATTCATGATGAGTATTCGTACACGTGGGAAGAAAATAATGTCTGAGTATTGTAAATTGAAAAATATTGATCCTGGCATGGTTCGCTTCATGTATGACAACAAGCGACTCAGACCTACGGATACTCCTCTTTTGGTTATTTCACTCGCTTTTGTGTTTAATAACTTTGTTTAAATCGATTATATCCGAAGTTAATATTGTCAATGTTTTTAAATTTCTTTTTCAGTTAATGATGGAAGACGGTGCTGAGATTTTTGTGGTCTTGGAGTAGTTTGAAGTTTGATGGTGGTCTGTTAGTTGTTTCTATTTTATTTTCTTTTTGATTATATTAAAAATTCTCGTCATTCCAGTATGTTATGCAACCTATGAAAGTTATAAGTTATATCCATTATTTTAACTCAGTCGTATATTAATCATAACTCAGTCGACAAGTAAAACACATCACTCAGAAATACACAAAGATAAACAAGGCCTTCCAGTAGGATAACTCAGCCATGACGTTCGTTTACTACTGTTTCCTCTTTTAATTTGTTCACATATTCTAATGCGTGCCACAAATTTATCGTGCCTCTACTAATTGAAAGCCATGGCTGCCTTCAATTTCAATTATGACTGAGCTATGTTAAAGACTTGGTTATGATTATAGTATTATGTCGAAATATGTTGTTCTACTTCAACAACGCAGCATCTGTGTAATCGTCAAACTCAATCTCATCACCTTGTTTACAATAAATGTTGGTTTGAACACTTACAAGTTAACTTTAATTTACAGCATAAAAAATAAAAACAAGCTAGATGAACAAGAACTGTATCAGAACTGTTGATACAAAAAAATACGCATGACTTCATCAAGATACTTCAAGTGGTACTCAGCAGACTTCATCTTCACAGTGATGGAACACTGTGATCCAGAAGAATTTGTGAAGTGTATCGATTCTCTCCTCTATTTCATTGAAGTGGCTGCGGAAAATAACAAGAAGAAACAATTAAAACAAATTGAAATCAATATATAACAGAACATAGAAGTGAAATTACCACTTTGGTGTTTGCAGATAACTGAAGATAATTGTGCAGCGTGAATATGTGTCTACCATTTAGAAGAGGTGCATCCAAATAACTTATTTGAATCTCATGCCTACATCAAATATTATCTTAGCACCTTTACAGATAAAATAGATGTATCAATATTTCAATATACCTTTTTGCATAGTACTGTAAGTAAGTATGATCAGAATTTTCCTTCATAGTACTACTGCAAGAACCACCTTTGGTGGTTACAATAAACATTTGAAGATTTGGTGCCCTTTTGGTGGTTAAATAGGATAAACAGGAGGGAAGCGGATTGAATGCATACCGTTTGTGAGCAATATGGAAATCAAAAGAGAGAGATTTCATGCGTACTCTTTGAGAGGAAAATCGAAAGAGAGAGATTGTGAAATTGTTAAGAAATTAACAGAGCAAACAAAGAAATAAATAGAGAGAGATAGAGTGAGAACCATTGCTTCAAAGTCAAATGGCAGAGTTCCCTATATCCCTTTTTAATATTTAAAATCGAAGAGGTACCTCTTCTAATTTTTTTATTTCCTCAGTAAAATAATAAGAGTGTGCATAATGTGAAACTAATTATGGATCTCAATGTTTTTGTGAAACGACTGAGAAATACGTTTGATTACAGTTGAGTACTGGTTTTATATATGGTTGATTTACAGTTAACCAATGATTTACGGATTATATTTATTTTGAAACGGCTGAGTTATTGCTAATGTATGTCTGAGTTATTTTTAATGTATGTCTGAGTTATGAATTTTAAATTTAGCGTAGCCGTATCGTTGATTATAAAACTAATAACACAGCCGAATGACAAATAATAACTTAGGCGTATAATATCGAGTAATTTTTATAATCTAGGCAAATAAAGAGAGAAACAAAGAAATAAAAAGAGAAACAGAGAAATAAATAGATTAGAGTCATGTTTTTTTGTATTCCTGAATCATTACACGCCTCGTAAAAATCAAAGAGTCATGATTTTGCGTATTCCTGCCTCTTCAACTTTTTTTCACCTCGGAAAAGTAATAAGAGTGGGCATAATGTGTGGAAAAAAAGAAGGATTGCCTTAATGTACGGCCGAGTTATGTTTACGACTAAATGATGTTTATGACTGTTTTTTTTACAATATGACAGAGCTTTCCTCGTGGTTATAATGTTTTTTATACGACTACGAGTGAGTAAAATTGAAATCGAATTGAATGAATACTATTTGTGCGCATATTAATAAGTGTATGTATCCACTTTATAAAATCCCAAGTGCTATATCTATTGTTCTACTTCAACAAAGCAACTGAGTTCTGATTATTACTTTAAGAGTTTGCATAAAATACTAGAACTATGAATTCTAAATAGCCAGTATGAAATTAAAACACAAACAGCAAATGATAAATAAAAAAACTTAGCAATACAATGAATATGTTTTTTAAAAAAGTCAGCTGTTTCGTATATGTAATGATTTTTTTTTTAAAAAAACTCAGCAATACAATAACTAAATATTTAAGAGCTTCATAAAAAATTAGTAATAAATATTAGGAAAGGAACAGAGCGAAGCAAGAAGTGGTTCTAGAAGCGGAAATGGAATTGCAGTCTCTCCTTGTCATATTAGATGATGTTGCATCCTACAGAACCTACACCTTCATGTGAAATATCATTGAACCGAACGTTGACCCTAAACGTGAGTTAGACTCGCCGTATGCTGTTCAACGGATTATTCAATTTATTGTTTATGGAACAAATTTAGGTTCGGCGTCTGCAGTTCAATGCATTTTTCAATTGATTGTCGAATGTCCAACTATATTTCTCGCATCAGCCTTCCAATGCACATCACATCTAAAATTGAAGAATGCATTGGACAGGATACGCGAGAAATAAAATTGGTCATTCAACAAACAATTGATGAATGCATTTAACAGCAGATGCCGAAACAAAAAATTTTCCATAAAAAAAAACAACCTTATCACTCTTTTCGTTGGACATGATACCCGAGAACTAGCATTCTAGCACAACGTAAACAATGAGATAAGAAAAGGTTGAACAAAATCAGTTGTCACAAGGACTGCCACCAAACCATCAGTTTATTGAGACGTGTATGAACACATTAAATAAATATGGGTAAAATAAAAGACAAAGTATACATTTTGTTCCGATTCGAGTGTCGGTGATATCCTTGAGATACATTTTAGAGAGCTAGATAGACTTTCAGTGTGAATGTTATACTATGGGTAAACGTTAATTTATAGCCAAAATAAAGTTTAAGAGGCGGGGATACATATGAATCGTGACTGTTGAATTTTATAACTCAGGCACTCAATAATAATAACTTAGCAATTTTGTTTATCATAAAACAATAATAATAACCCTGCCAAATGATAATTGTTATAACCGAGGCAAATGATGCCTTACTAGTAGTACTATGCAGCTATGATGGGATTATACGTTTCCGAGGCAAAACCTTATGCTTGTAACGACCCAGCTATTAGGTACTTACGAGGAGTGATGCTTATTACGTTCACGAGGACAAAAATTTGAAACTGATTACTTTACTCAGATATATAGAACAGAAATCCCAGCATTTAGTATTATAACTCAGCGGTAACGATAATTTTAAATTCCATAGCTCATACATCCTGTGAAAGTCAACCAGAAATACATTAACAATAACTCAGCCGTACTAAAATAATTATGATATGTCCATCAATGGTAAACTGTTCACAGGATGTGAAGTAATAAGAGTGGGATTTGAATATTTATGTGAAACGATTAAGTAATACGTTTGATTACGAATTTATGGGGAAATAAAAGGAGTGGGCTTAATGTGAAACTGATTTATGGATTTGATGTTTTTGTGATATTACTGAGTTCACGTTTTTAAAAAAAAAAACAGTTGAGTTGTGGTTTGTAAATGGCTGAGTTACAGTTTACCATTGACGGACGGATCAAAATTATTTTAGTACGGCTGAGTTATTGTTAATGTATTTTTTGGTTACTTTCACAAGATGTATGATTTATGGAATTTAAAATTATCGTTACAGATGAGTTATATTACTAAATGCTGGGATTTCTTTTCTATATGTCGGAGTAAGGTAATCAGTTTCAAAATTTTGTGCTCGGTAACGTAATAAGCATCATTACACGCCTCGTAACTCACTAATACTCGGACATAATAGATGGGTCGTAATTAGCATAGGGTTTGACCTTGGAAACGTATTATCCCATCATACCTGCATAGTACTACTAATAAGGCATCGTTTGCCTTGGTTATAACAATTATCATTCGTCTGGGTTATTATTATTGTTTTTTGATAAACAAAATGGCTAAGTTATTTTTATTGAGTGCCTGAGTTATAAAATTCAACAGTCATGATTCATGTGTATCCCCGTCTCTTAAACTTTGTTTTGGCTATAAATTAACGTTTATCCATAGTGTAACATTCACACTGAAAGTCTAACCGAATGGATCCGAACCAAATTTTTAAATAACCCGAACGGTTCCTATATGCTCCTAACCGAATTATTCAAAATCCAAATTATCCGACTCGAACCCGAACCGAAAACCGAACACCCATCCAATTTTCAACAAAAAAAAGAAGAACTTAACATAAATGACAGAAAGACAGGCATATACAAATATAAACTAAGATAAAATAGATTTTAATCTGTTGCATAACAACGCAAATACAGTGAAAAACATTGATTAAATCGTTGAGAGATTTGGAGAAGACAAGTCGCTTTAAAGACTTTAGCTCCAAGATCATTGCTGCTTTGATGTTTACATCACCGGTAAACATGGCAGATGAAGAAACCTTGCTGCCTGGCGGAGGCGACAGACTCTCACCGTACACTGGTGAACTTCATTAATCTCAGACAAAACAGAGACGATATAGAACCTCGATACGAAGCCTAAACATAAGAAGAAGGATTAGACTGGGTGAAGAAGGAGACGCCGGCGGGAAGCGCCACCGCTGGCGTCGAGAAACGTCATCTCCGAAGCTGCCTAGATAAACGTGGCTGGGAGCTTTTGTGAGAGGCGGCTAGCCCTTGATACAAGTCTATTTGTTAATAACAATAGATATAAATTACTTATTTTAAATAACTCAAAACTAAAACATCTAAAGTTTGACACCATCCATTATTTACATTATCTATCATATACTTTTATGATTAATGTGTAAATATTAACATATTCTTTATGAAAACACACAAATAACATATTTAACAAAAAAGAAATATCCATTAATTCTCTTAATACACTATAAGGGCTGAGTTATTCGTACGTCTGGAATGTAATAAGGTCTGAGTTATCCTTAAGTCGGTAACTTGATAAGGGCTAAGTTATTCCTACCTCGGTAACTGAAATCATAACCTAGTCGTGTTAAAAATCTCAGCTGTGAATCAGCCTTCAAGATTTATTCAGCCTTATTGAAACCAAAACTCAGCCGTTGTTAAACCATAACTCAGTTGTATTGAAAATCTCTTTCTCTCTATCCCGGCTATGATGTCCTACTACACATTTATGATATGATATTACGATGCGTGTAAAGATCTCTTTTTATGTTACCGAGGTATGAATAACTCAGACTTGTATATGTTACGATTGTATTAGGAGTCCTATTCTCAGATGGCTGAGTTTGGTTTGACTACGTATGAGTTCTGTATATATATGGACAGGTTCTTTTTGATAATGGCTGAGTTAATTTTACAATACATGACTACATTAATAAGTAAATATGAAGATAAAAGTTTTTCCATATGTAAATAACAAAATTACATCAAGTACTTTAATTGGATGATTACTAGTAAGTGTTCTAAACAACTTTTCTCTAAAATCAGAAATCTCACTTCCCATGTAATAACATGCTCTACATGCTTCCAAGATGTGCATGTAGTATGCTATTGGCACTATTAACACAACTCTTGTGCACAACAACAACTTGTATCAATAGTACCACCAGTATACTATGCACATTTGACAACATTTTAGAGCACGTTATTACATAGAAAGTGAAATGTCTTATGGTTTACAACAAAATTTGTTTAGAACACTTACAAGTTAACTTTAATTTACAGCATAACAAAAAAACAAGCTAGATTAACAAGAACTATATCAGATCCCTTCACTTCATGAATGAATGTTTTCTGCTTTATTTTTGATACAAAAATCCTCATGACTTCATCAGGATCCTTAAAGTGGTACTCAGCATACTCCATCTTCAAATTCAGATAACTGAAGATAATTTTGCAGCGTGAAAATGTGTCGACCATTTAAAATAGGTCCATCCAAATAACATATCCACACTGCACAATTATCTCATAGTAGTGCAAGAACCACCTTTGGTAGTTGCATAGGATAAGTAGCCAATATTATAAGCATTTGGAGATTAGGTGCCCTTTTGGTGGTTGAATATGATGAGAAGGAGGGAAGCAGGTTGAACGCACACTGTTTGTGAGCAATATCGAAATCGAAAGAGAGAGAGATTGTGAATTTGTCAAGAAATTAACAGAGCAAACAAAGAAATAAATAGAGAGAGATAGAGTGAGAACCGTCGCTTCAAAGACAAATGGTGGAGTTCCCTATATCCCTTTTTAATATAAAATAAAAATAAATTCGAAGAGTCACGATTTTGCGTATTTCCGTCTCTTCTACTTTTTTATTTACCTCGGTAAAGTAATAGGAGTGGGATTTGAATGTCAAACTGATTTCTGTGAAACGATTGAGTAATACGTTTGATGTAACTAAGCTATTTCTTATATTTTGAAATTTATAACTCAGGCACTCAGTGAAAATAACTTAGCCATTTTTTATTATAAAACAATAATAATAACCCAGCCGATTGATAATTGTTATAACCGAGGAAAATGATGACTTAATAATAGTACTATGCGGCTATGATGGGATAATACGTTTTCGAGGTCAAACCCTATGCTTATTATGTCAGTTTTTATGTCATAGTATTAGGCAGCTATGACGGGACGATAAAGTCTGTCTCGATTTTGCGTATATCCGCCGCTTCTACGTTTTTTATTTACCTTGGTAATGTAATAAGATTGGGATTTGAATATTTATGTGAAACGACTGAGTAATACGTTTGATTACGGATTTATGGTGAAAAAAGTGGGCTTAATGTGAAACTGATTTATGGATTTCATATTTTTGTGACACGACTGAGTTCTCATTTAAAAAAAAAACAGCAGAGTTATGGTTTGTAAATGGCTGAGTTACAGTTTACCATTGACGGACGGATCAAAATGATTTTACTACGGCTGAGTTATTGTTAATGTATTACTAAATGCTGGGATTTCTTTTCTATATGAATTCAAAATTATTATGGAATTCATAATTATCGTTACAGTTGAATTATATTACTAAATGCTGGGATTTCTTTTTTATATGTCTGAGTAAAGTAATCAGTTTCAAATTTTTGTCCTCGGTAACGTAATAAGCATCATTATACGCCTCGTTACTGCCTAATACTCTGACATAATAGCTGGGTCGTAATAAGCATAGGGGTTGACCTCGGAAACGTATTATCCCATCATAGCTGCATAGTACTACTACTAAGGCATCATTTGCCTCGGTTATAACAATTATCATTCGGTTGGGTTATTATTATTGTTTTATAATAAACAAAATGGCTAAGTTATTTTTATTGAGTGCGTCAGTTATAAAATTCAACACTCACGATTCATGTGTATCTCCGCCTCTTAAAATTTTTTTTGGCTATAAATTAACGTTTACCCATAGTGTAACATCCCCTTTTCTGTACTACTTTCTCTTTTTTGTTTTTTTTCCTCTTTCCCTCTTTTTTCGTTTTGTTTTCCTTTTTTATGTGTTGGTATTGAGGCTTACTTATCTTTTTCCCATGTAATCATCCATGTCAGCAGCCATGCCATGTCTCAAGAGAGAGGGTGTTGAATTTTTTTTGCATTGTAGATAGTCTTACCGATTCTTCTTCGGTAATCAACTTCTCCATTTATCTTCTTCATCTTATTCTTCATCTCACATTGAGAGCTTGTGGATCGGGTACTTATTGTTTTCGGTAACTGGGTTAAGAAAAACAGATATGTATTCCATGCTGACAGTAGACGATATAGACTTCTGCTTATAGATGGGCAAACAAAACATGAAGTAGTAGAAAAGTTGGTATTCGATGATTACGGATTGAATGATTCGAGCCATCATATTCGGCTGAGATACATGTTCACGAATAAAGCTTTGAAAACAATGGCGCACGATACTCCACGAGTTTATGTCTCGAATACTCGACAGTTGCAAGGTTTTCTAAGCCTATGGAAAATCGAACCTGTACGTCTTTTCATGGAGATTACGGAGAAAATAGATGGCGAAGTTAGTCCGAATGACAAAGCAAGATATAATAGTAAAAGTCTATATAGTTTTAGCTCAGAAAGAGAACCCTCAGACAATAGCGATGATTACAGTGAGGGTTATGATGGTGTCCGTTTCGAGGACAATGATAATGACTGCTATAGTAAAGTGGAGGGAGAAAAAGAAAAAGTAGGCGGAGAAAATGAAGTGGTCGAAGAAGATGATGAATTTGACAGCCGATTTGATATGTTCGACGACTCGGATGGTGCGTTTGCAGAAGATGATAACTTCTCATACTGTGAGTCTGCAGTAGAAGACGAAGATTCAATGACGCAACCTCCAAAGAAGAGATCTCATAACTGGTCGATGAGTCGGTGCAATGTGAATCCATAAGCTTTAAGGTCGGAGATGGATTCACTACAACTTGCGGTAGGGCAACGAGATGAGAGTAAATCAGAGTTGGTAAGACGACTGATACTTCTTGCATTGAGTGATCAATTTGATTTTGATGTAGAAAAATCTGATACAAAAACATTGGTCGCTAAATGTTGGGTACCTGGATGTCCCTGGAGAGTTTGTGCTTCTACACAAGGGATTTCCCCGCCATTTTTTGTCTGTATTTGCGATGGAAAACATACATGTTCTGTAACTCAGCGTTCTATTCGATCTAAACAAGCAACACCGGATATTTTAGGACAGTTGTACAGGGACTTTCTCGGCAACATTGGTCCGTCCATTCTAGCTGGGAGTGTCTCAGAATAGCAATCAATAAGCAGTTTGGTATAGAGGTATTTTTTTGGGGTGGGGGAGTCTGAGTTATATTAATGATAGAATGAGCTATATTAACTTAAATACTGAGTTATTTTAATATAAAGGCTTAGTTATGTTTTCGATGTATCTGACTTAATTCTATGATGCGGCTGACTTATTCGAATGGTTATGTTTTCAATAAGCAGTTTGGTATCAATATATTAACCATGTTATTTAAAAGATTTGGACTGAGTTATATTATCGGTAGGCTGTGTTATATTGACAGTAATGCTGAGTTATTTTAACATAAAGGCTGAGTTACTGTAACGTTAGGGCTGAGTTAAGTTTTCGATTTAAATAACTTAATTTATGACGGCTGAGTTATTCGAATGGTCATGTGGATAGATTCCATATTGGAAGTCACATAAGACGCTGGTATGCGCAAGGGAAATTGATGAAGGAACACCTGAGATTGGGTTTGAGAAGTTTCCTTCTTACTTATACATGATAAGAAGGGAAAATCCAGGTGCATTTCTGCGACTTCAAATCGATGAGTGTGGAAGATTCACGTATTGTTCCTTTCGTTTGGTGCGTCCATAGCTGGGTTTTCCTTCATGCGCAAAGTTGTGGTTGTAGACGGTACGTTTCTTAATGATAAATACAAAGGGACGCTTCTCACAGCACTAGCTTAAGATGGTAATTTTCAGATTTTTCCAATAGCTTTCGCTGTGGTTGACACTGAAAATGATGAATCGTGGGAATGGTTTTTTACGCAACTAAAATTTTTGATTCCCGACCAGAAGGATCTTGCGATAATCTCAGATAGGCATAAGTCGATAGGGAAAGCAATTGGAAATGTGTATCTGCTGGCTTCTCGGGGAATTTGCACGTACCATTAATATAAGAACATTTTGGGATGGTATAAAGGAAAATATGATTTACGTCTGGTGAAGAAAGCAGCAAGATGTTTTAGGTTGCCTGATTTTAATGAGATTTTCCAGGAGATTCAAGTGATTAATCCTGAACTTCATGGGTACCTCCAAAGAGCTGATGTCCGACTGTGAGCGCGTGTCCATTTCCGGGGTGAAAGGTACAACTTGATGACTATGAACATAGCGGAATCAATGAACAGAACACTGTCATATGCTAGAGGTCTTACCATTGTTCGACTATTAGAATCGATATGAGAAATGATGACCAGATGGTTTGCTGAACGGAGAGAGGATGTTGTATCGCAGCAAACCACGTTTACCCGTGGTGTCGAGAAACTACTACATGTAAGAAAACCATCACATTTAATAACTCAGCCGTCACAGTTTATATATATGACGTAAAATTTAATAATTAAGCCGTAAATTTTTTTATTCAATATTGATAATTAATAATAGGGTCGCGTTGATGCTGCCAAACTGTTCATGGTACAATTGATTGATGATGATCGCATGGTAGTTAAATATGGGCAGTCTTTGCATGTTGTTAACTTGACTGCGAGAACGTGCACATGCAACCGTTTCGAAGATGAGAAATTACCATGTACGCACACAATCGTAGCTGTCGTGAAAAGTAAAGTTTGTCATATATCCCTGTGCGCTGATTACTATCACAGTGCTGATTTGGTTAAATCATACGCTCAATCGGTTATGCCGGTTGATTCAGCAGATCAAGTTCTAGAAAACGTGGATAAACAACGGTGCCTGCCCCCGCTTATTCGTCAACAACCAGGAAGACCTAAAAAAAAAGGATGAAATCTAGTTTAATGTGAAAACACATGTTCTCATTTTAGAAAGAGTGGGCATAATGTGAAAACTTGTCCGATGTAAACTGACTTATGAATTTGAATGTTTTGTGATACGAATTATTTATGGATTAACGATGGTTGAGTTCTGATTTATCTATCGTTATGTTACTATTAACAAGTGAGTTACGGATTAGATTTAAAATTTGAGTTCTCGTTTAACATAATAGTTGCGTAATACTCCCTCAGTTTTTATTTGATTGATGTTTTTTTAAGTTTTAAAATGATTGATTTTTTCAATTTTCTATGCACTTTTTATTATTTAGTTACAAAGTTCAATAAGTATTAAATGAAAGTATTTGAATTCTTTGAGTATTATTGGTTCATTTATATGGGAAAGTGTATATTTTATCAAGAAAATGTATTAATCAAAATTGATTATTTTCTTATTACGTGTGAAATTTAATCGAATAAAAACAGAGGGAGTATGACACAGTAGACATCATCTATGGTTCGGCCTCGATATCGTAATATTTACATCATAGCAGCGTAATACTATGACATACTAGTAGACATCATCTAGGGTTTGACCTTGGTATCGTAATATCACATCAGAGCTGCGTCAAAATAATTTTACACGGTTAATATACGAAACAGCGTAATACTATGACATACTATTAGTTCTCAATCGTATTATACACAGTTAATATACGAAACGGCTAAGTTACTTTAAATGTTTGTCTAATTTATGAAATTTATCTTCTGAGTATATCTGACTTATGAATATTTTACATAATGACTGAGGTAAACCTCTTTACGACTTAGTCATGTTTAATCGAACAGTAACGATTGAGTTATGCTTACCTTACGGTCGAGTTATGCTTACTATAAGATTGTTTAAACGGAAGTCTTTCTTACTTTATGACTATCATTTTACCTTACGGTTGTTGTGTTATGGATTCTAATGTCTGTGTTACGAGCAAGTAATAACAAATATGATTATGAATAACATAGACTGGGGATTGTTATGGATTGTACCATATTGGGAAATGATTTTAGCAAAAATGCCATAAACCATTCAGTTTATCCCATATACCACATCGAGTGTACTATTGGCGGGGGGAAACTACGGACATGCCCCTGTGTAATTAAGAGCGAAACTGGGCGGGATTTTTAGTGTAACTTTTGCATTTAATGCACTTTTTGTTGAATTGATGGTTAATTAAGGGAAAGAAAAATTATAATTGCCTTTAATTAATGAAGGCTCGTCATTAATTTTTGGCAAGCATTGAAGAAGGTAAGGGCATTTACTCACCTATTTTTTTAAAAAATATAGTTTGGTATGGCTTTTTTACTTAAATCGCAAGTAAGTCGTCAGACCAACTCCAACGGGACTCTATAACGGCAAAAATTCGTGTCCCTTTTGACATTTTCTCTCCAATGGGATGCTATTTCTTACGCCATTATAGTGTGAATCTTATTATTACTACAGTTAACTCTAAATATAGCGTGGTACTGTAACAACGGCATAATTTTTTGAAAAAAACCAATATGGAACTGAGATTTTTTTTGTTTTCGAGTTTTTTGGGTTATTTGGATTTTCGATCTTGTATTTTGGGTTTACAGTTTAATTCTTGGTTAATATTACTTGGATAGGTTGGTTGGATTTAGTGAATTATTAAATTTAGTTCAGTTTTCGATTCGGTTCGGTTCGACAATAAGTTTATTTTATATTATTTTAACCGAATGGAATCAAATTTTTTAACCAAAACTTAACCAAATCGAATTTTTTAATATTATCTAACCAAACCTAAAAAAGGAAACCAAATAAAAAACTGAGTGCCAAATTGATTTCGGCAACCTCGTTTGCGTCCGGTGAAGGTTCTCTGATCTGCGGGTCTCCAGAGTCTCCAGGCCGTCACGAACATTTAGTTTGCGAGTCTTTTTGTACACCAGGACTTTTACCCAAAATAGGATTAGCAGACATGGCGGTCGGATTTTTGTCTATTGCCGGAATTTGCCCACGTTCAGAACAACCGGTAGGGGCGAATCTAGAATGAATTTTAAATGGCACCAATATAAAACTTACCAAAATATAGGATCATAATTCTAATTTTAATTGAAATACTAAAGAAAATTTTAAAAATAGATGGGTGCACTTGCATCCACACTCTCCTCTCTAGATGGGTGAAATTTCTTGTAAGTTGCGATTGATTTTTATATGTTGCGAATGAGTTTGATTAATGAAAAGACTGAGTTTGATTTCTAAGAAGACTGAGTTTGTTTTCCACCATGGTTGAGTTATATATCTTTCTATGGGCGAGTTTGATATAAGTTTTGGCTGAGTTTTATTTTATATAGGCATTGGGTTATCATGTAATGGCTGATTTTGTTTTGCATAGCGGCTGATTTATATTTGTCCTTTTATGATCATATGTCTCCCTCTGAATATCCAACACATGATTACCCTCTAAGTCTATGCACTAAAGGGGCTTCTAATCTAAGTAGAAAATCGCTAAGTCACCATGTCCATTTGGGGCACATCCCGGATGTTAAAGAAAAAGTAGGTGAATTAGTGTGGGAAGAGCTGAAGACGTTTCCTGTTGGAATCATTGGCAAGCTAGGTGAAACCTCGATGGTGTGGTCTACTAAGACAGTACATTATCTACTTTGTATACAGCTTCACGTGAATCAGATGGAGATTTGGAGTATCATTCATGATCAATCTATTAGGTTTGGATTAAACGAATTTGCTGAGATAAGTAGATTAAACACAAACTAACTACCAACGGAAAGTTTTGAACCTGAACCTGAGCAATACAAAGCTTTTTGGGATGAGTTGAATGTCCCGCTTGGGATGGGACCCATGTTACAAGAATTGAGGAAATCATTAAGTGTCTATCGGACATGGACTCAAGAAAAGCGCAAATGGTTGGGCCTATTATTCATGCAAGCCATTGGTATTTATGCTCTGAGTAAGAATTCTAGGATACCTTTTAAAACTGCAATAATGGTATTCGACGATGAGGCTATGATGGAATACCCATGGGGTCGTGTTGCTTTTGAATCTCTTGTTAATTCTATTAAGTGGCTGAGAGCATATGCTAAGTCATACACCCTCAATGGTTTAGTTCACGTGTTATTGGTTTGGGGGTATGAATATGTCACGTGCTTTGGCGAGAATTATGGGAACAAGTTAATAAACGATGAGATTCCGCTTTTTTATGGGCTGGAAGTCGTCCACGTGAAAATTTAGATTCTCCCATCTCTGATGAGATAAAAAGTTATGGCAAGGTAATGTTTCAGACTAAGTTTTGTTATTTATTCTGTGGTTGTGTTATATTCAGACATGATGTATTTCTTGTATTACTGCTGAGTTATCCAGTTGTTATTGTCTTCTTGGTTGAGTAATGAGGTAGATATTTTTTATTTACTTGACGCCTGAGTTGTTTTTATTTACTTGATGACCTCCGTTATTGATTACTTTGTGAAGGTGCGCGTGAGGAATATGGTTATGAAGAAGTCTTTGGAAGAGTTGTTTCCTCAGTGGCCTGATGAAGCAGATGACCCACAACTTGTGAACTTGATAACAGACTTATACGCAGGCCGCTATGTTAAAGCAGAACAAAAAAGGTGATGCCGATCTACCAAGAAAGAAACAGAAGAAAGATGTTCGTGTAGGGAAAGAGAAGGAGAACACAGAAGGAACACAAGTGGAAAATGGGGGTGTTTTGCAGGACGTTGTTATTGGTGTGCGGGAGTTGACCAGTTTATTTCACATTTTTCAGAAGAATCTTCCTTAGTTAATCAGAGATACATTCGAGGTGTGTAGGAAAGAACTGGGGGTGCGTTAATTTGGCGGAAACAATGATAACATCTCAAAAACCCAACCCCCTATCTATAGCATATCGCTCTCCGCTTAAAATTCTACCGCAAAAGTCCGTTAATAGTCCAAACATTGTTAAGACCCATGAAAAAGTTTGTTGGAGAAGGACTTGGAGGTTGGGGTACGTGAATTTGTCGGAAACACTGATAACATCTCAAAAAACCAACCCCCCTATCTAGAGCATATCGCTCTCCGCCGAAAATTCTACCGCAAAAATCTGTTAATAGTCCAAACATTGTTAAGACCCCTGGAAAAGGTTTTTCGGAGAAGGACTTGGAGGTTGGTGAGGCAAATAATGTGAAGAAGGATTTGACGAAGGCGTTTGTTGATCTTGGTGAGAGCGTTGATTTCATTGGTGTTTCTCCTGCTAAGAGACCCTTCACGAGGCCCAACAAGAAGAACGTCGATGATCAAAAGATGGACGAGTTAAAGAAGAATCAAAAGAAGAATGCGTTTAAGAACCAGAAACCTCGTGAGAATGTAATCAAAGTTAAGCAGAAGCTGAAAGAGACAATAAATGGCAGTTTGGTTGTTCTAGGGAGCCAACAAAATCATGACGAAATGTTGGCGGAATGTGATGACGATAAAGATGAAAGATTGAGGTTAGCAATACTAAAACCTCTTCGGGAGGAAAGGATTCGCTTATCTCCAAATGGGTCAAGTATCTCCAAAACCAAAACACCTCATGAGGGGCAAGTTTTTCCTTGCATTAGGCCAAATGGGACGGCGACGTAGATGAGGAAGAATTGTGATCATTCAAGATCAATATATGATCCTCTAGCACCTATTGAGACGGAGAAATTGCAGAGAATTAAAGAACACCTAAAGAAATTCAAGTATGGACCTTAACACCATCTGCTGATAACTCTGTCATCATTCTTTGCATAAACTGTTTATGTGTTTAATTGTACAGGGGCAAGCGAAATATATGTCAAGCTGACGATGAGGGTTCGTTCTTCAACGTTCTAGCCCTTGAAAGAGAGTATTGGCCAAAGAGAAATGCTATTTATGGATGGTTGTGCGATAATGTAAGTCTACTTGACGGCATAGTTAATTACTTAATGAGTGGGTTATTTTATTTAGGCGAGTGAGTTATTTACTCTTACATAACTAGGGTATGATATTTTAGTCTTCTTTGTACATCATATTTCTGCGTATCTTAGAGTCCTCATCCGACGGTCCATGCAAGTTCCCTCCCCATTTTTTCCAAAAATTTTGTTTATTGATTGTTTGTTCCAAAACATTATGAAATGCAATTACGATATGTTCAGGCTGGGACCTAAATGCTATAAATTTCTTAGTATTTATGAAGATGTAGTAAACGACATGCATCCAACGGAGTTACAAACAAACTTGAAGTGGATAAAAGATAAAGTGTACCAATGTTTTCAACCGCTACTGGAGATGATGCCACAGATGCTGGAAAAATATGTTCCACATGACAAATGTTAACCTACGGGGAATAAAAGTTTTACCTTGCGATGGATAGATGTCAAATACGTTCCACAAAACCATATATCTGGTGATTGTGGGGTGTTTACATTAAAGTTTATTGATTGTCTAGTGCTTGGGGTCGTTTTTTATTGTATAAACGATACCAATGTTGAGGGTATTAGGGCGAAAATGGGAGTAAACCTCTTTGAGGACCCTAAATCATATAAACCCATCTTGTAATATTCTGTTCTTGGAACCTAATCTTGTATTGGATCTGTTAGAGTATATCTATAAAATGCGCATATTTTACTTAAGAACTCTGATAACTTACAAAATTACTATAACTAAGAAACAACAAGAAAACCATCCAAAACATCAGTTCAACAAGAATGAATCAAAGGATACAACTGATATACCAGCAGTTTGTGGAATTATTGTTACTACAACTCAGCCTACCGAAAATATAACTCAGCCTTGATACTAAAATAACTCAGCATTTAAGTTAATATAACTCAATCTTTCATTAATATAACACAGACATGGCCCAAAAAAACTCAGCATTTAAGTTAGATAACTCAGTCTACTAGATAGTTATTCCAACACTCGAAGGTAGAACGAACGGACCAATGTCGCCGAGAAAGTCCCCGTACAGGTTCGATTTTCCATAGGCTTAGAAAACCTTGCAACGGTCGAGTATTAGAGACAAAAACTGGGGGAGTATCGTGCACCATTGTTGGAGCGCTGCGCTATGATGATGGGGGTGCTGGATTGCCTTGTTAAAACCTAACTCTAGAAAACCATGTGGGACAAAACTAGAGTTAGGAAAAAGAATACAAGGACTCACGAGAGCCATCAGAGATAATAAAGATATCATCAGCAAAACATAAATTAGTAAGACCAAGAGGGTGACAATGAGGGTGGTAACCGAAAACCCCAGAAGCTGTAGCTGAATTAAAAAAGAGAGATAAAACATTATTGGCAATCCCATAAAGATAAGGAGAGAGAAAACTGGCTCCCCATTGATAGCAATAGAGAAAGTCATAGTAGATATGCAAAGGTATATCTAGGAAAATCCAAGACCTACAAAACCAAAACTATAAAATCCCAGTCAGTTGTATCAAAAGCTTTCGAGATATCCAACATAAGAGTGAACCAAGAGGAGAGAGCGGCTTTGTGGTAGTCTTTGACCACTTCTGTTGCTAGAAGAACATTCTCCAGAAGTAGACGCACCTTAACAAAGGCACTCTGATGAGCCCGTAATCTTGAGGCGGTTGGCTAGAATCTTCGAAATCACTTTGTATATAACATTGCAGCAGGAGATGAGCCCGTAATCCTTCATTGTCTTTGGGTTATCGCCTTTGGGGACAAGGGAGACCAAGGTGGCGTTGATACCTGTCGGGAGGAACCCATAGATGAAAAAAGACTGGACCACTATGGTGAAGTCCGCACCAATAACAGACCAAGCTGCCTTGAAGAACTCTATGGTGTAACCGTCTGGCCCCAGAGTTTTATTCATGGCATAGAAAATAGTGTGTCCCGAATTTCCGCTGAAAGAACCAGACATATAAGCGACTCAGCCACATCCTGGGAACAACAAAAAAGGAAGGAGATCAAACACTACAAAAAAAGGAGTTATTGTGACGAAATTTTGTTACAAAAAATTTTCGACACAAATTTGTGACGTTTTATTTACAGTTTTATGACAAATTTATGTTTGTCACAAATTCGCAACTGTTTAGTCATAATATTATAACAAAATGTTTAGTAGCTAAATTTTATCACAATTAGAGACGTAATTGTTATGTTAAATTAGTCGTAACAATTGTGACTTTTTTCTTACAGAAATATAGTGACCAATTAGAGACAAATATGACAATTATATGAGTTGCAATTTGTGACATTACATTTACTATAGATGAGCCAAATTAGTGACAACTTGTTTTATAAGTTATATAACACTGATGAATCCTCTATAGATCCTCTGCTTTCTTTTTTGAATGAAATTTGTTTTGAAACTAAAGCCTTTTCTACTGACTATAATACACATGTTTATAAGCCTTTTTATGTTCTTTAGGAGGATATCTACATGTTGATGACGTTCTAACAGCATAAACATGATTCACAGAATGATAGAAAGCAGAAGAGTAAGAATTTTAGGAAGAAGGAACCTCAGTATGGGAGTGTTCTTGATGCTAAAGTGTGGAAGGAGATCCAAATTACCTAACGTGAACATGACTTAGTGGTTCGCCAATAACACCGAGCAAGAAGCCTTAAATCTGTCCGTTTAAATCCGGAAGATGACGATACAGAAAGTAGAGCAACAGAGAGGTTGATACAGAGAAGGTACCGTACTCTTAGTTTTTCTAAAATTTTCTAAAATTTAGAATTAGAAATTAATAAATATAATGCTAAACTTAAATTTTACATAAACGTTGTTGTAAGTCACAATGATCTCCAAAAAGGCTATATCCACATATATTTATAATTATATTATTTTCATTAGTCTTCTAATGGAAATTGAATTATCACTTTTTAGACGGTATGTATTCACAATCACAAAGTTTATACACGCATTACAAATACAATTTTTTGTATTTAGCTATCGAATATAAATAAACAAAAGAAAAGTAAACCAAACGACTTCATATTGTAACTATCATTGTATGGTTCTCTCCATTTATCTATCTTCCTCTTCCAATATTCTCTCTACATTTCTCATTTCATAATTTTTCTTCAAAGAAACTCACTAGCTACTTATCACTACAAGAAAACTCTACAATAATAACACTCCACGATAGCACGAAATACTAAAATATTATTGTACATGTTGTCAGATTTTCAGAATTTGATAATAGCACAAAATCAGTGCTATTTTATAATTGTAGTATGCAATAACTTAAATCGCGAACACTTAGCCAAAATTTGGTTAGTTCGCTCTATTCTAGTTTCACTTAAGTAAAATTACCCTAAAACATTATTTTTCTTTATTGTTTTTCTCTTTCCTCAATTACAAAATCTCATTTTCAGAGACTTCTTACATTTCTTCAATTTATATGGATTCTCTACTTCTTCTCCTTCGCCTAATCCTCAGAAAATGGTTTTTTTCTCCTCCATCGTCGCCAACTCAGAAGCTACCGTCGATCGCTGGTGGAGAATCTTCCCCGTCATGCTCATCTTCGTCTGCGTCAGTGATTTTCACCGTTGAGTATTGTCTTTAATTTTCTGCTACATTCTCTAAACTTGAGAAAGAATCTCTTCGATCTATTCAATTGACAATATATATTCATAAAATAATGACACAATTGACGAAGTCTCTGCTCAAACTTATTAGTATTTTAATGGCGGTCATAATCAACGATAGTGCATAATAAGTATGAAGGAACCCATAGATTTTGTAAGTGCCTATATATATATGAATAAGGTTCATTCTCTCTCTCAAAAGATAACATAATTAAGAAATCAATTCATCTTTTTCCTTTTTTTTTGTCAACTTGCATCTTCTTCTTCAAGAAGTAACATGTATAATCATATCTCAGTTGACCCTTCCTGTATTTGCATGTTTATGTTCTAATTGATATCTTTTAATTGTGAGTATGATCTTCTATTGTGGTTGAGATTTTGCAATTCATCAACATCACAATCGATCGGATTAATATTATTTTTCTTATGTCTTATAGTTGACTAAGTACTAATTAAAACAAAACCATTAGAGATAGATCATTTGTATCACCATCAGGTTCTTTACGTTGGTGGTAAATTTGACCATATTTTTGTGTGTGTTGGTTTTGAATGTCAGGTTTTGGTTGATTTTAAGATTTATAGAGATGCTTTAAGTTTTGTGAGAGATTGAATCGGTTTCTAGAGACGTAGTTTGAAATGTTATCTAATTGGTGAATTGTTTGCACTACAAGAAAAAGTAGTCTTGATAGCAGTTCACGATAATATGAATTACTGGAATGCTATTGTAGACGTCGCAAAAGTTACTTATATTTTTAATAGCGCATAAATAGTGCTATTAAAATTAACGTTATGGTAAAAATTTAGTAAGCCAGAATTTAAAATCTGATTTTTCACCAAACACTAATAAATTTCAGAAAATTCTCTCTCTCAACTTTCAATTTTCCCTCTTCTCTCGTATATCTCTCATTTCCTCATTTTCTCTCATTCTCTTAGAACCCTAATAAAACTTGAGATTGATTCTACAAATCCGAAACCCTAACTCTCCTGAGAAAGAGAGATTACGCCTGACCTGAGAGTAGAGAGCTCTAATGGAGGAATTTGTCTCGGTGGTGAGAAATTTACTTCCATATAATCTATTTTTGATTTCCGTTTTCATATTGCTAGGGATTTAGTTTGGAATTCGAGCTTAGTTTTTCCTCTTCAATTTTGTTGAAATCTTCGATTAAATTTTCGAGCAGGAACCTGGATATTCCGATTCTATATCTTCCATTTCTGGTGAGTAATTACTAGATTCAATACTTTAAGTCTTTATTGCAATTTCTAGTTTCCTAATCGGTATTTTCTTTGAACAGAACCACCATTAGATCTCCTCTTTCTTCTGGCCAGTGAGATCTCCTAACTCTGGAATTAATCGAATTTGTTACTTTGACTCTGGAGTTCCTAACGATAGTGATTTTGTGATGTTTTAGTAAGGTGAATTCAAATTTGACTTGAAGTAGAAACTTGGTAATAATCACATTGTGTATGTTGACATGCCAATAGTGATCCTATTTAATTTTTGTAGTTGTTGTCATTGTGTGTTGGTTGATTGAACTATTGAATGATGAGTTCTAATCTGTGGTTTTTATAGGGAGAGCTTAAGAGTCTTGTGAGAGAAAAGTAAATGATGAGAATGAAAGTGAAGAAACTTTGTTCAGAGTGTTATTCTTAGTTTGTAGTAGAGGCTCTATGCTTTGCTGACGATAACATTGGAAAAGAGAACCAAAATAAGCAGCTTTAGACTCTTTTTTATTGTCAATTATCTTTTAGAGAGAGAGAGGGTAGTGAGTAGAGTGATCAGAGAGATTCTTGACTTTTGTTGGTCATTTCTTGAATGATGGTTTGGGGTCGAGAAAAAGAAGAGAAAGAAAGATTGAAACTATTCAAACAAAACAATGAACCAAAAATATGAGCAAGAACTTGACTCTTCCCCAAAGGTATTGCTATTGAACTCCTGGTTTACTTCCTATGCCATAGTTACATCAGTCATCAATATATTTTATTATGAATCTTTGTTTTCTTAGCTATTCTGCTAATCACAAAGCACATATAGATCTTGATTGCAGATTACTAAATAGCACCAGAGGTTTATAAAGATGAAATATCTGACCGAAAATTCTATGTATATATATCTGGTGTCATTCTATGTGAGGTACATTTTCATTATCTTTGCTCGGTTTTTCTTGTGTCTTATGTGTATGTGATTAGATAACTGAAGATTTTTTACCCGAGACCACCTTATGAAGTTGCTAAAATATTATGCTTAGAAGGTATTTGAAACTCTTTTATTCAAGAAATTACCCTCCGGATATGAAAGAGTAAGCTCTAAAAATCTTTTGGACAAAGAAGATGGAAGTGCCACTTCTTGAATCCGTTGAATTACAGGTTTGTTGAGGAGTGTTGGCATTCTCTGAGGTTATTATTATTATTGGACTTGACAACATAGTAACTAATTTCTCTAAGCAAGGATGGTACTTCCCTTGGTAATATCTATAAGAGATTGTGACTTTTAATGGCTATTCCTCACAGGAAATGAAACATGGAATCAACACACTCATTTGCTTGAGTTTTTATTTTATTATTATTATATGAAGAACCAAAGACATAACAGAGTTTTCTTCATTAGTGAAGGCCCCTGGCTATTGGTTGCACAATGCACAAAAGTTTACTCATTCCCGTATGCAGGTCAGAGATGTGTTCTTAAGATGGATCATCATTGTGTTTGGATTTTAAATTGTGTTGGTGCTCGAAATTACAAGTTCTTCCTTCTTTTTCTGGTAGAATCCTCTTTCTTTTATAATCTTAAGGTTATTGAATGGGTTTTTTTGCTGATTTTCTTAAGGTTTTCTGGTAGAAGACATTGAACAAAAAGCTTTAGCGTCTCTTGTTGTTAATAAACTTCGAGGCACACTGAAGATTGCAGCTCTAAAAGCTCCAGGATTTGGAGAACGCAAGAGGCAATACCTTGATGATATTGCCATTCTAACTAGAGGTAAGTTCTGTGTACAATGATCACCCTTGTGGTTACTGTAGTTTTATAACATTTTCAAAGTAACTTCATTTTAAACACAAACAATCCATACCATGAGTGTACTGAGATATGTTTAGAGATATTAAACTCTGGAGATTCCCACAAGAAGGAGAAGACTTTCTTTGGTATGAAAATCGTTTGATTAATTGATGGGAAGAAATTTTCATGGTCTTATAAATTCATTAAGAATCTCTAATTGTATGTCAGGGTTTGGTAAGAGAACTCCAAGCAGGGAAACATCTTCTCCAGGTAGTCCGGTTCGTGAAAACTGATCACCGCTGGCTAATTATTTCAGCAAGAAGAAGGTTGGTTCAGAGACTTCGTCGTCTTATAAAGTCGCCTTCTCATGCTGTATTCTTAGCAGAAGACTATTTTGCAAGGAAGGTAAGGATCATTCTTATTAGTAACAACTAAACTCTTTTTTCTCTTTGTTATAACTTTGAGACTATTTATGTATTTGTTTGTATTCCTGCTAGACTGATTCGCGTGGAAGTGATGATGATGATATGTCACCAAGGCCCTTTGCAACAATAACAGTAACACATATACTTTGAACTTCCATGTAAATTACACTTCTTTTGGATGTTTACAGATCTTTTTTCTTTAGATACATTATTTTTGTTATAATTGACGACAAATTTAAAACCTTATAATAGTCAAAAAGTGTAACAATTTGATGCATTATTTTTGAGTATGTGATAGTCACAAAGTGTTATGATTTGATATATTATTTTTTTTTAGGATGAATGACAAATTTAAGACTATATGATAGTCACAAAGTACGACAGTTTAAAACTATCATTTTTATTAGTAATTGTGACAGACAACCATTGATCTTTTAGTCATTAGTAGTTACTATTTTGATACTATACTTTTGTCACCACAAGTGACATATTTGAAACGTTATTATAGTCACGACAAATGACGATTGTGAGATGATTATTTTAGTCTCTATGTGATACAAATTTGTTACTATTATGAACCGTAACATTTTAGGACAAAATAGTTAGTAAATAATTCGTCACAAATTGTGTGACGTTTTAGGGACGGAAAAAAATTTGTGACACACGTATTGTGACTGTTCAAAAATCATAGTAAATTCGTAACAAATTTTTTATTGTGACGAAAAAGTTATTATTGTGACGAAAGAATTTGTNGGAATTCTGGGAAGCATGAGATGCCGCAATACGATGGAAGTAGCCTGTATTATGGTCAACCGAGATGAGCCAAGAGATGCGAGATTTTTGGTGGTAAAGTTGCTCCTCTGAATCCGCAAGCACATGCCACTCCTGAGCAGCCTCAGCCTCGGTAACGATATGAGTACTAGTGGGGCTTGAAAGAACCTGAGTCTGACAAGAGAGCAGGTTGTCAAAATCTGATTTTACCCAGCTTGATAAATCACCATATCAGAGGTATTGAGTTGGCGGAGAAGCAGCTTCAGCGATTTAAGTTTGGTGTAGAAGAGGCGAAGAGCAGTATGCGAGGGAAATAACAGTTGTATGGTATGCTAATGATCCCTAAAAATGCGTAAAGAAGAGGGGTTAGCAAGCAAGAAGATATTAAATTTAAAAGTTTTACGGATAAGAGTTGTCGGAGTGGAGAAATGGATGATGCAACCAGCATGGTCGGAAACGCCATTAGCTTCAAAAGAGGCATATGATCATGGGTACGTTGAGATCTATGTGGCATTGACCAACACTCGGTCGAGCTTTTTACAGATGGGGTTGGCAGTTTGATGGTTCCACCGGGTGTATCTAGATCCAATATAAGCGAGGTCCACAAGGTCACAATTGTGGGTGAAGTCCTAGAATTTTTGCATCCCTTGTTGCATCGACCTAGTACCACTTTTTTAGTGATCGGATAGAGATAGAACCTCGTTGAAATGACCAAAAATCAGCTAGGGGATCGCATGCATCCCATAAAGACATCGACTTATGCGGAGTTCGGTCCATAACCGAACCCTATCAACCTAAAAATCCGATGCATAAACACATGATATAAGATTACTAACCCATGTATTAAGAGTAACTAGAACCGTCATAAATTTTGAAGTAATTAGAAGAAGTGTGACAACTACTCCCTATTTCCAGCAAACCCATATACGACCCAACCAATAGGCTGAGTAATTATGAAGAACGCTCCATCCAGGAAGCGTAGCCTGAATAATCGAACAGAAATTACTACGTAGAACTCGCGTCACAAGGAGACAACCAAATTGGGGACCAGTAGAACAAAGCCAAATTCTGACAATATCATGTTTACAGGAATGGTTAAACCCCTGTGTATTCCACGCAAACAACAACATTGCATTTAACATCTCCGGGAGGAGACATTGTTAGCGTTCTTCAGAGGAACCGCTCTTATTACTTTGCGCTAATGTGGCTGATCGACTTGCTTTTTCTAGGTACGTGTACTGTAACGAGATGCGCCAATCGGTTCATGGGGCATTGACTCCGATTCTGATAGTTGCCCCTCCTCGTGATCGTCATCTCCCACCTGATCATCTGCAAGGACAAAAAAAGAAGATGGTGAGAACGAGGCAGTAGCAACTTTGAAATTTGTCTTGTGATGTTTAGAATGGGAGAGTGACAAGGAACGCCCAGTCCGAATGACGGTGGACCTTTCCTCCTAAGTGGACTCGGCTAATCCTGATTTAGTTGGAGCTGAGGCTGCTCGTGTGGAAGGGTAGAGTTGGTTGTCCATAGCGAACCGATCATCGGTGCTAGTGTGCGGGTCTGCAACGTCAATTGGATGCACAACAGTCTCAATTAATGGCTCCATTAATGAGACCGCAGAGTTGAGATTAGTCGTGATAGGCGCAGTGTCAGCCGTATCTTCCGAATGAACTACCATATCCTGCGCAATAATATCCATGGCTAGTACAATATGGACCGAGGCATGAGGAAGAGTAGTTGCATCTACTCCCAGTGAAGCCCCTACCAAAGCATCCAAAGGAGCCGAACCTGGTATCAAACGTGAAGAAAAAGAGTGGTATTAGGAGTGGTATAGGGAACAATAGAGGTTGGTATTGTTGAAGACAAAGGAAGAACATAGTTAGGATCCAGGTCCGATGCATAGGTGTGAACAAAGGCCACTTTTTTTTTACAATCCTTAGCTTTGTGGCCCCATGAATGACAAGTTGGACATTGGATTAGCGGCCATGGATACATTACCATGAGTGGTTTTCGCTCATCCTTAAGTTGAATTTTCTCAGTAAGTTCCTTTTCCAAGTTAACAACAACCATGACGCGAGCTATGTCTAGCCTTATACACCTCTCTGTTGTTGGATGCAGTTTTTTGCGACTAACCGACGATGTCACCTAAAAACATGAGACCCTCATGGGAGAATAGATAGTCTGGTATACCTCAAAAATCTACACAGAGGCATTGAGGAGAGATCGGGTTTCACTTAACTAGAAGGAGACTAATCCTGCACCACAAGCAAAATGTCAGATATGTGCCAATACTTTTTTGAGTAATGCTGCTACGAAGAGATTTAGAATCAATTTTGAATAAAATTTTGTTGATTTTGATAAATTGGACATCGATCTTCGCTGACTTGCCATCACAGTTTCATTAACAGTTGATTTTTTACAAAGAGATTTAGAATCAATTTTGAATAAAACTTGTTCTCCTAACTTTTTTTTAAACAACTTCTTTGTTTTGTTTTATCATAATCTTTAAGTTTTAATATTATAGGTTTTACACAATGTTATCCAGTAATAATATCTATTTTACGAGATGTTGGATGTATGAGAAAATCGACTTCATAAATAATCAAGGGTCAGAAGACTTTTTTCATGGACTAGAGGATTTTACGAGATATGCAAAAATTAAAGCTCTGTTTCTTAAGAATGTAAAATTTTTTAGTCCTTGATTTAAATGTGAAAATGTATAATTATTGCAAGAGGAGACCGTGTGGACACATTTATATAACAGAGGTTTCATGCTTGAATATAGCGTTTGGATCTCATGGAGAAGATTACAACATCCAAGACAATAACTCCGACGATGTAAAAAGTTTAAGAATGTTGGTGAAGATGCTTCCAGATCAGAATCTCACACGGATCTAGTAAGTTTGTACCTGTCAATGGTTTCATATGCATTTGGTAATATAAAACCAATATATGATGATAATATGGAAGAAAAGCCTAATGATGATGCAAAAAAAAGTTTCACCATCTTTTCAATGCTGCAAAACATCCAAATTATGATGGATGTAAAGAAGATCTTTTGCAACTCTCTTTAACATCTCGACTCATGAGTTTGAAGACATAATATAATCTTCCTCAAAATTGTATGGACTCGAGTTCTCAGATGGTACAAGAATATTTACCAGAAGGTAACAATTCAATGCAATCCTACAATGATATAAAGAAGCTTATGTGTTCTTTTGGTTTATCGTACCACAAAATTGATGTTTGCCAAGATAACTGCATGATATTTTGGAAATCTGCTGCAAATGAGGAGAACTTTTTTATTTTGTAAGAAAGATAGATTTATTTCCACTAAAAAGCTCGGGCGGAAAAAAGTTGCATTTCGTAAAATGTTTTATTTTCCGGTAGCCGATAGTTTGAAGAGATTATATCAATCTGATAATACTACAAAATAAATAAAATGGCATGCAGAACACCTTGTGAGTGGCAAAGAAATGTCTCATCCATCAGATGGAGAAACATGAAAACATTTTAACGAAGTATTCCCTACTTTTGCAACTAAGTCCAGAAATATTTACCTTGGGTTATGCTAAAAATTGTTTTAATCCAATTGGTATGTTTGGACATAATTATTCATTATGGCATGTCATCTTAACTCCTTATAATCTACCACCTGAGATGTGCATGAAACAAGAGATTATGTTTCTAACAGTTCTAGTTCCTGGTCCAAAACATCCTTAGAAATGTCTTGACATTTTTCTTCAACCACTAATAGATGACTTGAAATATTTTTTCATATGATAGTTCTACCAAGCAAAAATATATTTTACGAGCCGTTTTTATGTAGAAAATAAGTGACATTCTTGTTTATGGTATGCTTTATGGATGGACAACTCATGGTAGATTGGTATGTCCTTACGGTTTAGATCATACATATGAATTTCAGTTAAGAATGGTAGAAAAACAAGTTGGTTTGATTGTCATTGATGTTTTCTACCCGAAAATTACAGCTACCGACGAAACAAGAAAAAATTTAAAAGATGGAAGATTATGACTGAAAATCCACCTCAAATACTAACCGGTGAAGAACTTTGGAATATAGTCAAAAAATTTAGAAAAATAGTTGATTGTGAAGGAAATCATCAGCGATTAAAAGTATACAGTACACACACAATTGGCATAAAAAAATATTTTCTGGGAGCTACCATGTTGGAAAGACCACAAACTCCGACACAACTTTGATGTGATGCACGTAGAGAAGAACTTCTTTGATAATATAATCAACACTTTAATGTGCAAGGGAAAACAAAAGATACCATCAAATCATGACTGGATTTGAAAGAGTGGTGTAATCAGAAAGAGCTACACTTAATTGCATATGGAAAGGCTCCAGTTCCCAATTTTAGAATAACGCCGATGCAAAAAAAAATTTCTACAGTGTCTCGAAAAAGATGTGAAACTTTCTTATGGGTACTCTTCGAGTTTATTCAAATGTTTGATCGTGCCGGAGAAAAATTAATTGGATTGAAAAGTTATGATTGTCCTGTTATAATGCAACAGTTACTTCCAATTGCATTTGCCGAGCTTATAGGAAATTTTGTACATGAATCATTATCTGGTAAGCATTATCTGGTAAGTATTTTAAAATTTGCATAGAATTATCGTTTTTATAACTATATCATTTTTGTAGGTATTAACTTATTTTTCCTAGAATTTGCATAAGAACGTTACACAAAAATAGTGTTGCGATTTTGCATCACAACATTTGTATGGTTCTCTATAATTGTGAAAAAATATTCCCCCATCTTTTTATGTTATAGAGCATTTGCCAATCCATTTACCACATGAATTTGTACCTGGAGGACTTTTCCAATTTAGATGGATGTATCATTTTGAACGATACATGGGCCATCTAAAGAAAAAAGTAAAAAAAAAATTAGAAGGTTCAATTTTCGAATAATACGTCAATGAAGAAATTTATACTTTTGGTGGTTATTATTTTGAGTCACACATCAAAACCAAAAGGCATACAGAGGATAGCCACTATGATGGAGGTAATCAAGGAGAGACACATATGCTTGGTGATATTCCATAAATACTTTCTCATATAGGAAGAAAAGTGGTAAAGAAACAGAGGTTTGGTTTCAAAATAAAGACTATCAAGTTGCACTAACATATGTGCTACTCAACTGTGAAAAAATAAGAACATTTGAGAGGTAGCTGAAGTACATACAATATATTGTCAAAAAATTTGAAATGATCTAACATTGAACCTTTTATGTTAGGTTAGTTGAGGAGAGATAGAGTGAGAATCGTCGCTTCAAAGACAAATGACGGAGTTCCCTATATCCCTTTTTAATATAAAAATCAAAGATTCACGATTTTGCGTATTCCTGCCTTTTCTACTTTTTTATTTCCCCCAGTAAAGTAATAAGAGTGGGATTTGAATGTTTTTGTGAAACGACTGAGTAATACGTTTGATTACGGTTCAGTTAAGGTTTTATATAATATCGAGTAATTTTATAACCAAGGAAAATAAAGAGAAAAACAAAGAAATAAAGAGATAAACATAGAAATAAATAGATTAGAGTAATGATTTTTCGTATTCCCGCATCATTACACGCCTCATATATTTTGCGTATTCCTGCCTCTTCAACTTATTTTTGTATCTACTTTTACGACTTAGTTATTTTTCCTGTACGGATGAGTTTATGTTTACTTAATGACTGAGTCTTCTTCATGGTTATATAATTTTTGTACTACGAGTGAGTAGTATCAAAATCGGATTGAATGCATATTGTTTGTGAGCAATATCGAAATCGATTTTTTAACCGATTCAAAGTGAGAGGTTGAGAAGTTGTGTTTACAAGGCTAAGTTATTGATTATCAATCGGATGGGTTATTAATATTGTCTTATACAGTTATAATGGATTCAAAGTGAGAGGCAATATAAAACGTAGTCACTCTGTTTCTTTTTAATGGATGTCTTATATTTAAATTTTTTTTAAAAAATAAAGATTTTGTAATTTTTAAAGAAAGATTGTTTAACGTTTTCAATAAAGAGAGGGAGAATCATGTCGCATCAAAGTCAGATAATTTTTGGCACGCATGAGAATATGTGAACTAATTAAAAGAGGAAACAGTAGTAAACAAACGTTATGGTTGAGTTATCCTACTAAAGACCTTGTTTATCTTTGTGTATTTATGAGTTATGTTCTTTACTTGCCGACATAGTTATGATTAATTCACATCATAGCCTCATACGGTGTAATAAACATCATTTTCTTGGTTCTAATAATTAATCGATATTAATACTCAGTCGTAAAATACGTCAAGTATATGAAGCGACTTAGTTATTGTTTATAATTCGACTGAGTTATTCATTTTCCTATGTGCACGTCTTAGTACAGGCCAGGTATTCCTTTGTTATTGAATTTAAAATTAACATAACGGCTGTGTTATCTTAGTAAATGCTGCGAATTCCTTTGTGTATATCAGAGTAAAGTGAAGAGTCATGATTTTGCGTATTTCCAACTCTATGGATTTGAATATTTTTGTGAGACGACTGAGTTATACGTTTGATTACGGTTGACTTCAAGATTATCATTTATTTAAAACGGCTGAGTTAATGTTAATTATTTCAACCTCATAAACTTATACAACCGATTAACTAATTTTAGATAAGAAAATACTATATTCAAATTTTAGAATTACAGGAATGGAAACAACATAGTCAATCAAGAAATGCATATACAACAGCAATAAAATGACCGAAGACTTTTCCAGGTTGCGGGTGAATCATATCCGCACCAAAGAAAAATATCAGACAGTCAGTAATATCGGCCAAAACCAACAGTGGGAGATTCACGAAGGATTAGTAAAAAAAAGAAAAGAATCGGCAATTCACGAAGCGTCTCCACAAGTGAGTCGCTTGAGCTTGCTTAAAGAATCTTGTGAGACTTGTCCATTTGGTGGTTGCATATGATAAGCAGGAGGGGAAAATAAGAGAGAAAAACCTGAGATAGATTATGAGAGATTGAGAAGTTGTTTCATTATAATTCATAGTTGACCTCAGAGTTCACCTCTTCTGGCTTAGCACTTGCACCAGGATATGTACGTTTTCTATTCCTTGCTGACATTTTCCTTCATTTTGGTTTTGTATCCATATAACACATCCTGCAATGCAGAACATAAACAATCAAAATACGGTAAACAAAACCTTCATTTGAACAGGATATTCTCAAGTTCAGCTATGCCAAATCAAGTAGTTGTAATTAGAGAAGTTACATTGTTGAACAACCACAAGAGACCTTGACAGTAGAGCAGAAAGCAAACCGAATATCCATACAATTCATAGACACTTGCTTATTTTCACTAGCAACATCAAGTCCAAAAGAAGACTCACCAAATCCACGGATCAAGGCATTGACAAACTCAGTCAGAGAAACACCATGACCTAATTGGGATTTCACAGACGAAACCAATGTATTTGCTAAATCCAGAAGTGCTTCCGCATCGGCAATTTGCTATCTTGATTTTTTAACTGTGACCAAAATCGTAATATCACCAAAAACAACCACCAGCGTTTGGTGCAGCACCTGCATTTTGGTGCATTCTTCTTTCTTTCAAGAGTTAATATACGATACGACTGAGTTACATCAAACTGATTATTCTTTACAGAACTATGTGTTTTTTGTATCCACTTTTACGACTTAGTTTTTTCCAGTACGACTGAGTTATGCTTAAGACTTTACGTTATATAAACAAACTTCTATGTACTCCTAAAATGATTATTCTAAAAAAAAAGAATCGGCAACTCACTAATACTCTTTACAAGTGAATCGCCTGAGCTTGCATGTCAGATTTGTTTCAAAGACACAAGCAGATGATCTTAGGTCATCAACTTCCAATCTTTGAAACAAATACCATTTGGTGGTTGCATACGATAAGCAGGAGGGAATTGAATTGCATGTGTATTGTTTGTGAGAAAAATGGAAATCGTAAGAGAGTGATTGCATGCTTACTATTTCTCAAAAACGTTAGAGAGATATTAAGAGAGAGGATGAGAAGTTGTTTGCAAATAAAGAGAGAAACAGAAAAATAAATAGAAAGATAATCATCGCTTCAAATTCACATAATTTTTATTATAATAAATAGAACAGTCATGATTTTTCGTATTCCCGCATCCTTACACGCCTTGTAAAATAAAATTATTCGCGGCAGAGAGAGAGAGAGACTGACTTTATCGTCTCGTCATAGTTGCCTAATACTATGACATAAAAGCTGACATAATAAGCATAGGGATTCACCTATGTTTTGTTATATTGGCTTCAATTTTTCTAATTGTGTTTCTTCCTTTATTTTATAAGGTCGATTGAATATTCTTGATGGTTTTCAGGGTCTATTGCATTATATGACTGATAAATGCGGGGATGCTTGTGTCTGCATTTCGTGGGAGTTCAAAATGGTAGTAACGGATTCAAGGTCCATTTAGTACTCATGTAATCCGCTTCGCTTCTCCTCAGATAACTCCTATATGAGTTCTTCTGGACACAATGTGGAAAACGCACAGTTTGTTCTCTCAGGAGTAGATGCAGCCAACAACTATTTCTCATTGCCTTTGCGGTTACTTAAGAACTATCCATTGGTAGTTTGCATTAGTTGAGTACCACATGAAGGAAATCGAAAAGAGGAACTCGGAAGCTCATGAATGGCATGGGGACGGAATACAGTTCTTTGTTCATCTAGCTTGTTTTTATTTGTTATGTTGTAAACTAAAGCTAACTTAAACGTGTTCTAAACAACTTTTGTTATAAACCATCAGACATCTCACTTTTTATGTAGTAACGAGCTCTAACAGTATCTCCAAAGGAGTCTCTAAAACTCCAAATAAAGAAAACTCAAAATCTCTATATTTGGTGATTTGAATAGTGAATATCCAAATATAGAAATTCAACTTTTTTCATTTTAATCCCTTTTTTTACTTTTGATTCCTAAATAATATCTTAATGTTTTGTATTAATTATTTAGTACTAGTTTTTTAATGTTTTACCTTAATTGTATTTTTTGTATGTTCAACCCTATAAGTCAGTCGTTACATGTGTTTCTAAGTCAGTTGTCACTTGTGTTTATAAGTCACCCGTTACTTGTGTTTATAAGTCAACCGTTACTTGTGTTTATAAGTCAGCTGTTACTTGTGTTTGTAAGTCAACTATAACTTGTGTGTGTAAGTTAGTCGTTACTTGTGTTTATAAGTCAGCCGTTACTTGTGTTTGTAAGTCATTCATAACTTGTGTTTATAAGAAAGAGGGTGTTGAAGTGTTTCAACCATTGTAGATAAGATAGTCTAAGTTTTATGATGTTATATAATTATGGATAAAATTATCGGCAATATTGCAATATACAAAATTTTGATACTTCAAACCAGCAGAATGCCTTTGGATAGAAAACCATGATTCTCCAAATTTAGAGATCATCATTCACTTAATTTAGAGAGCCGCTTTGGAGATGCTCTAATAGGGGTGCTCCAAAGGAAACTCTAAATTACTAAATTGAAGTTTCTTAACCATTGGAGGTAAAAAAGTTAAAAATCTTAACAATGTTTTTTAATCATTAAACTACTTATAAAATTGGTGAAGAACCACTAATTGGTTCTTAACTATTGTACATGCTCTTATCAAGTTACTGACTTAAGGATAACTCAGTCCTTATTAGATTCTAAACAAAGCGTCGACATAAATGCAAGTGTTGAGTCATGCATGATGTTGTACTCAACAACGGTGTGATTATCCTCGAGTTGTATGCCTTGAAAGATCAGTCTCTCGTGTTCCACTTGAATACCATACGTCTCCCGAAGCTTGGCCTTAACTTCTGCAATTGTATCGGATCTTTCAACCTCAACGATGTCAGTCCTGCCCGAAAAAGTGTTTACAAATATACACATGGTTTATTTATCAAGACTTGGACCAACTCTCTTAACAAGTTCACAAATTGGCCCATGGATCTTGAGGTCAATGGTTTTGGAAATATCTTCAAATTCAAAGTTTATGAGCTTTCCCTTCACTGTCTTGATTGAAATATTTATTGCAAATCCAAACATTTTTTTTCCAAAACAAAAGAAATTTTATGTGTTTCTTTTTCTCTCAGGGTTTTTCTTATATATATAACATTACATAGGTCGGTTCGTGTCAAATAAAAATAATATTTTATTTTTCCTTTCTATTTTTATATATCGATAAAATGGAAATGATAAACAATAACTTGGGTGTATAATATCGAGAAATTAACCGAGGAAAATGATGTTTTACTAGTACTACGCAACTTTGATGGGATAATACGTCTCAGCTATGACGGGATGATAAAGTCAGTATCTCTCTCTGTCGAGGCCAAAGATGTTATAATACGCATCTATAATGTGATTTACAAGGCATGTAATGATGTCTTATTACGTTACCGAGGACAACAAAAAATTGAAGAGCTGCGAATATAAAAAATCATGACTCTTTGACTAATACACGACTGATATATTTTTTTATTCTATAGGGCTGAGTTATTCTTAAATCGGTAAACGTAATAAGGGTTGAGTTATTCTTAACTCGATAACGTAATAAGGGTTGAGTTATTCGTACGTCTTGAATATAATAAGGACCGAGTTATCCTTAAGTCGGTAACTTGATAAGGCTAGGGATGAGTTATCCCTACCTCGGTAACTGAAATCGTAATGAATTTTTATAAAACGTCAATCAGATCTTTATTCTTGCACATTTTAGTGACTTTTACAAGCAAACCCTACTAGAGGTAACGTAAAGACTCAAACCCTATCAGTTTGACTTCGGTTATGAAAATATCTCGATATTAGAAGCGGTAATACTTATCCGTATTACACAAGACTAATATATTAGTTAGTGTGTTTTAAAGACAAATAGTTAATGTGTTTTCTTGATATCTTAGTTATCTAAATAAACAACTGAGTTTATTTTTATTTTTATGTCTGTGTTATGTTTTAGATATCATCTTTATTTTAAAAAAGTAATGATTGTGCTATTAATTTCTCTCTTTTTAACCCATTTTATCTGTATTTCCAAATTTCAATACTTAAAACTTAACTTTTCAATTTATTATACTACTCCAGTAATTAATTATAGAAAGATGTGTTTATGGGAAAAAGGTGTGACAGAGAAAAGCAATAATTAAAAGAAACTAATGAGGCGTGTAAAGACGTCTTATTACGTTACTCCATTAGTTTAATTGAGTTTTTAGTTTCGGTTTATAAAAATTCAAAAGTACCTCAGAAATCAGCGTTATTGAAACCCGAACTCATCCATCCATAAAACCAGTTTGATTATTATTAAATCCAGAACTCAGTCGTGTCACAAAAAATATTTAAATCCATAAATCAAATTATGCCCATTCTTATTACTTTACCGGCGTCTCAATAAAAAATTGAAGATGCGGGAAGTTGAACTTGAATATGTAAGAGATTCTTTAGTGGTTCTAGAGTAGGAGGTTGAAATTGAATTGTGGTTACGAGTAAGATAGTTTATGACTTAGTTCTTTTACCTATACGACTGGGTCATGGTTACGAAAAATAGCAATACGACTGAGTTACGTTTACTAAACGACAGAGTTTTCTTCGTGGTTAAAAGTTATGTCTGCCTTCAATTTCAATTACGACTGAGTTATGTTTATAGTATTATGTCGAAATCTGTTGTTCTACTTCAACAACGCAACATCAGTGTAATCGTCAGGCTCAATCTCATCACCTTGTTTACAACAAAAGTTGTTTAGAACACTTACAAGTTTACTTTAATTTACAGCATAACAAATAAAAACAAGCTAGATGAACAAGAACTGTATCATATCCCTTCACTTCAGGGATGAATGTTTTCTGCTTTATTGTTAATAAAAAAATGCGCATGACTTCATCAGTAACATCGGGCCAAATCAACAGTGAGAGATTAGGTGTCCCTTTGGTGGTTTCATAAGCATTGGTCCATCCATCATCACAATATATTGGAGCAAATTGAGCAATGCTTATGAAAATAGAGTTGATAGAATAGACCATATCAATTGATATTGCAGACATAATGATGAACTACCTCTAAAACTGTGTCAGACATTATGCAGGGTGTAACCAAACTGTGTCAGACATTATGCAGGGTGTAACCAAACTACCTCTAAAACTGTGTCAGGAAAGTAGGGAGACTTTCCACTAACTTAAAGAATTTGCAGAAAAAAAGGAAGAAAAGCAATTAGAAAAATTGAAGCCAATACAACAGAACAGAACATAGAACAAAAATTATCATTTGGAACAGACCCAATAGTACAATAAACATTTGAAGATTTGGTCCCCATTTGGTGGATATATAGGATACGTAGGAGGGAAGCAGATTGAATGCATATTGTTTGTGAGCAATATCGAAATCAAAAGAGAGAGATTTCATGCGTACTCTTTGAGAGGAAAATCGAAAGAGAGAGATTGTGAATTTGTTACGAAATTAACAGAGCGAACAGAAATAAATAGAGAGATAGAGTGAGAACAGTCGCTTCAAAGACAAATGGCGGAGTTCCCTTAATCCTTTTTAATATAAAAATAGAAGAGTCATGATTTTGCGTATTCCAGCCTCTTCTTATTTTTTTTACCTCAGTAAGGTAATAAGAGTGGGATTTGAATGTTTTTGTGAAAGGACTAAGTAATACGTTTGATTACGGTTCCGTTCAGGTTTTATATAATATCGATTAATTTTTATAAACGATTGAGTAATATGCTTGACGATGTGGGGCTGTCGGCGGCGCATATCTACGATAACCTTAGTAGATATTAATAAGACTGGGTTATGTGTTGGTATTTTGGCTGACTTATATTTTTGCCATGTCATCATCCATGTCAGAATCCATGCCAATCCATTGCGGATGATGATGTGGAAGGTTAAATTTGAGAGAGAGGGTGTTGATTTATTTTATTTTCTTGCATTGTAGATAGTCTTACCGATTCTTTTTCGATAATCAACTTCTCCATTTATCTTCTTCATCTTATTCTTAATCTCACAATGAGAGCATATGGATCAGGTACTTATTGTTTCCGGTAACTGGGTTAAGAAAAATAAATATGTATTCGACACCGACAGTACATGATATAGAGTTCTGCTTATAGAGGGGAAAACAACACGGGAAGTAGTAGAAAATTTGGTATTCGATGATTACGGATTGAATGAGTCGAGGCATCATATTCAGCTGAGCTACATGTTCTCAAATAAAACTTTGAAAATAATGGCCCATGATACCCCACCAGTGTATGTCTCTAATACTTGATAGTTGCAAGGTTTTCTAAGCCTATGGAAAATCGAACCTGTACGTCTTTGCGTGGAGATTACTAAGAAAACATATGGCGATGTTAGTCCGAATGAAGAAGCAAGAGATAAGAGTAAAAGGTTATATAGTTTTAGCTCAGAAAGAGAACCCTTTGACAATGAATCTAATAGCGATGATTACAGTGAGGCTTATGATGGTGTCCATTTCGAGGACAATGACAATGACTGTAATAGTAAAGTGGAGGAAGAAAAAGATAAAGTAGGCAGATAAGATGAAGTGGTCAAAGAAGATGCTGCATTTGACAGCTGATTTAATATGTTCGACGACTCGGATGGTGCGTTGTCTGAAGATGATAAGTCTACAGTAGAAGATGGAGATTCACCGATGCAACCTCCAAAGAAGAGATCTCATAACTGGTCGATGAGCCGGTGCAATGTGAATCCAGAAGCTTTAAGGTCGGAGATGGATTCGCTACACGTTGCGGTAGGGCAACGAGAGGAGAGTAAATCCAAGTTGGTGAGACGACTAAAACTTCTTTTATTGAGGTTGAAATCGAATCTTAACACAACATGATTATAAATGACTTCCCCATAAATCACCAAGTTTGCAGCGGCTGCGTTTCTCGGCACTAAAGACAAATTAGGAGAGTGAAATTAATGGAATATCCAAATAAGAGAGAAGAGGATGGAAATGTGAATCTTACCGAAAAAATGAGAATGGCTCTTATCGAGAATGATCTCAAATCGTCTGTCTTTGGACAAGAAAGATAAAGAAAACACATTCTCCACAGTCTGTGCAAATTATCTTCTGTTAAGCACCAAATCCCCAAGCCTCACACCCTTCTTTCGTCGTAGGATGTTAAACATTACTGCCATGTTATTGCCCGTATCAGATTTCTCTTCTGATTGTTTGCCATCTACCTGTTGGTTATGACAAGAACTCCAATAAGGATTTAGTACATTAAAGGATTTACTACTGTTTCTTCTTTTAATTTGTTCACATATTCTCATGCGTGCCAAAAATTATCTAACTTTGACGCGACGTGATTCTCCCTCTCTTTCCTGAAAACGTAAAAAAATCTTTCTTTAAAAATTACAAAATCTTTATTTAAAAAAAAATTAAAGATAAAACATCCATTAAAAAGAAACAGAGTGACTACGTTTTATATTGCCTCTCAATTTGAATCCATTATAACTGTATAAGACAATAATAATAACCCAGCCGATTGATAATCAGTAACTTAGCCGTGTAAACATAACTTAGTCGTATAATATCGAGAAATTGTTATAATCGAGGGAAATGATCTCTTACTAGTACTATGAAGCTCTGATGGGATAATACGTTTTCGAGGTCAAACCATATGCTTATTATGTCCCAGCTATGACGGAACGATATAGTCAGTCTTTCTCTCTCTTCCGCGGCTAAAGATGTTATAATACGCATATATAATGTGATTTACGAGGCGTGTAATGATGTCTTATTATGTCACCAAGGACAACAAAAAATTGAAGAAGCGGGAATACCAAAAATATTGCCTCTTTGATTAATACATGACTAATATAATTTTTATTCTATAGGGCTGAGTTATTCTTAAATCGGTACACGCAATAAGGGTTGAGTTAATCTTAACTCGGTAACGTAATAAGAGCTGAGTTATTTGTAAGTCGTGAATGTAATAAGGACTGAGTTATCCTTAAGTCGGTAAACTTGATAAGGGCAGGGTTGAGTTATTCCTACCTCGGTAAACGAAATCGTAATAAATTTTTTTAAAAAATTATTACTGGAAAAACGTCAATCTGACTATTATATGTGTACGGTTTAGTGACTTTTACCAGCAAATCCTGTCAGTTTAACCTCGGTTATGAAAATTTCTCGATATTAGAAGCGGTAATAGTTATCCGTATTACACAGGACTAATATATGAGTTAGTGTGTTTTAAAGACAAATAGTTAATATGTTTTCTTGATATGTGAGTTATCTAAATAAACAACTGGGTTTTTATGTTTATGTCTGTGTTATGTTTTAGATATCACTTATATTAAAAAAAAGTAATGGTTGTTCTGTTAATTTCTCTCTCTTTAACCTATTTTATCTATATTTTCTAAATTTTAATACTTAAAACTTAAGTTTTCAATTTATTATACTACTCCATTAATTAATTATAGAAAGATGTGATTCTATGCAAAAGGTGTGATTGCGTATTTTTAAAAACCCTTTATTATTTATTAAATTTAAAAAATTCAGACTGGCAAAACGTCACTCAGAAAATTTTTATAAGCAAACCTATCATTTTGACCTCGCTATGAAAATTTCTCGATATTAGAAGCGGTAATACTTTTCGGTATTACACATGACTAATATATGAGTTAATGTGTTTTAAAGACAAATAGTTAATGTGTTTTCTTGATATCTGAGTTATCTAAATAAACAACAGAGTTTTTATGTTTATGTGTTTGTTATGTTTTAGATATCATTTGTATTAAAAAAAATAATGATTGTGCTGTTAATTTGTCTCTCTTTAACCCATTTTGTCTATATTTTCCAAATTTCAATACTTAAAACTTAACTTTTCAATTTATTATACTACTCCATTAATTAATTATAGAAAGATGTGTTTCTATGCAAAAGGTGTGATTGCGTATTTTTAAAAACCCTTTATTATTTATTAAATTTAAAAAATTCAGACTGGCAAAACGTCACTCAGAAAATTTTTATAAGCAAACCTATCATTTTGACCTCGCTATGAAAATTTCTCGATATTAGAAGCGGTAATACTTTTCGGTATTACACATGACTAATATATGAGTTAATGTGTTTTAAAGACAAATAGTTAATGTGTTTTCTTGATATCTGAGTTATCTAAATAAACAACAGAGTTTTTATGTTTATGTGTTTGTTATGTTTTAGATATCATTTGTATTAAAAAAAATAATGATTGTGCTGTTAATTTGTCTCTCTTTAACCCATTTTGTCTATATTTTCCAAATTTCAATACTTAAAACTTAACTTTTCAATTTATTATACTACTCCATTAATTAATTATAGAAAGATGTGTTTCTGGGCAAAAGGTTTGATTGCGTATTTTTAGATAGAGAAAAGAAATAATTAAAAAGAAAGTAATGAGGCGTGTAAAGATGTCTTATTACGTTACCAATTAAAGTTTTTAGTTTCGGTTATAAAAATTCAAAAGTAACTCAGAAATCAATGTTAATGAAACTCAAACTCAGCAATCCATAAAACCAGTTCGATTATTATTAAATCCAGAACTCAGTTGTATCACAAAAAACATTTAAATCCATAAATCAGTTTTACATCGAACAAGTTTTCACATTATGCCCACTCTTATTACTTTACCGACATCTCAAAAAAAAATTGAAGATGCGGGAATACGAAAAATCGTGACTCTTCAATTTATATTAAAAATTAAAATTATGGGACTTTTAAGCGACAACCATCTCTCTATTTATTTCTCTGTTTCTCTCTTTATTTGCTCGCAACTTCTCAACCTCTTCTAAATTACTGATTTTTTTTTGAAAATTTCAGACTTTTTCGTGATGTTTAGACTGCTAATATATGAAGAATACATTGAACTGATTCGGAAACTAGAGGTGGTCATTCAACAAAACCTTAAAGTTAACGAATGCATTGAACAATACTCGACGCGGGAACTAAAGTTAGTCACTCAACAAGCAATTAAAGAATGCATTGGACACCTGATGCGGAAACTAAACTTGGTCATTGAACAAGAAAATTACAATCCAGTTAATCTCGTAGACGAATCCGATTTTCAATTATTCGAAAATTTTTTTGCAAACAAACCTGACATGTAAGTTCAACCATATATAATCTTTGAAATCCACAAAATTTGCTTTCCATATATTAACATATAGGTTAACATATCACAGGGCTTATACAATTGTCACAGGGCACAAGGTTAGAAATTCCTTCTTTCTTGAAATTGCTGAAAGCAAAAAATGGATAACCACACAAGTAATATTTACCATATTTTATTTACATTTTATTTTTGTTAGTTCTTGGATTTATTAACTTACATTTCTCTATTTTGTTAAAATAAACAGCATGTTCAAGTGATTTTATCAATGTTAGTTAGACGGCACAGTGAATTCTACTCTCAACATAGATGTGTCTTTCTTGATCCTTGGTTAACTAGAGGTGGTCATTCAACAATTAATTGAAGAACACATTGAATAGTAGATGCCGAACGTAAATTTCTTTCATCCTCAAAAAATTGAAGAATGCGTTAGTTGGTCACGCAACTAGGATGCACATCATTTAAAAGGGCAAGGAGAAACGACAATTCAAGTTCAACCTCCTACTCTAGAACCACGACAAAGTTATCTTCATCGTAATAGAGATTAAGAGCCATAAAGTACTGAAATTAGCAATTCTAACTGATATTTTCAGTTCAAAAATAAAATAAAAAACAGTTGATGATAAAACAACGGGAAATAATATCCATATTACTGAAAGCTTGGATTTTTTCCTCTTTACTTTACGACTTAGTTATTTTTCAAATACGAATGAGTTTTGGATATGCCTATGTTATGTTGACGACTGAGTTATGTTCACTTTGTGATAGAGTTTTCTTCGTGGTTAAAAGTTATGGTTATTTATTTTAATGTTTTGAATTACGAGTGAGTATTAAAAATTATTACTCCATTATTATGAAACTGCCCTTTACATAAACGAAAAGTTATTATTACAATACATGACCACTACAAGAAGTAAATTACAATTTAAAATACACCACGGCTCAGTTACATCAAGCTGATGATGGTTTACTGAAAGTGGGGTTTTTTCAACCTTACTAAACGACTTTGCTATTTTTACTAAATGGCTGAGTTACGTTTACAACTAAGTGATGTTTAAGAATAATTAATGTTTGTGTTACGAGTGAGTAGTCAATATTATTATTATTATTTATCAAACTTCTCATTGCATAAACACAAAGTTATTATTCCAAGACATAACTACTGCAAGAAGTATATTACGACTAAGTTATGTTTAAATCTGAGTTAAGTTTACTTTACGGCCTTAAGTCTAAATCCGTTTGTTGTACTTCAACAAAGAAATATCTGTGTAATTGTCATACTCAATCTCATCAAGGGTATAGAACAAAAGTTATTTAGAACACTTAGAAGTTAACTATAATTTACAGCATAACAAATAAGAAAAATAGATACATAGCTGCATAGTACTAGTAAGACATCATTTGCCTCGATTATAACAATTTCTCGATATTATACGCCTAAGTTATTGTTTATCATTTTGCTGAGTTATTATTATTGTTTTATAATAAACAAAACGACTCAATTATTTTATATTGAATGGCTGAGTTATAAAAATTATAATACACGATATCAAACTGAGTTACATCAAGCTGATTATTACTTTTAAGAGTTTGCATAAAATACTGGAAGTATGGAACTATGAATTCTAAATACCCAGTACGAAATTAAAACACAAACAACTTCGTTTTCCTATGTGTATGTCTCAAATATAACAACAATTGAGAGTAATTCCGTTCCTATAAATTTGTTGAGGAGATGGATCTCTTGTTGTGAGGCTAGAATACGCTGTCGTCATCGAGAATGTCTGACTTATTAAATCTAAAATTAACATAACGACTGAGTTATCTTAGTAAAGGTGGTGTATTCCTTTTGTGTATTTCCGAGTAAAGTGACGAGTCACGATTTTGCGTATTCCCTCCTCTATGGATTTGAATATTTTTGTGAGATGACTTAGTCATACGTTTGATTACGGTTGACTTCGGGATTATAATTATTTTAAAACGGCTAAGTCAACGTTAATTATTTCAACCTCTTAAACTTGTACAATCAATTAAATAATTTTAGATAAGAAAATACTATATTCACAATCAAGAAATGCATATACAACATCAATAAAAGGACTGAAGACTTTTCCAGGTTGCGGTTGAGTCATATCCGCACCAAAGAAAAATGTTAGAAAATTAGTCATATCAGGCAAAACCAACAGTGGGAGCTTCACGAAGGATTAGTTAAAAAAAAACAGAATCTGCAATTCACAAAGCATCTTCACAAGTGAATCGCCTGAGCTTACTTGTCGCATTTGTTGCACCATCTCTAGTGTCTTCATTGTTGCTTCCAATGTCAAGATAACTTTTTTCTTAAAGAATCTTGTGAGACTCGTTTTGATCCAAATTCACAAGCATATGATCAACAATGATTTTCCCTGGGTGGCATCAACTCCTCACCCACTTCCACCATTGAGCTCATTAGCTTCCAATCTTTGAAACAATTACCATTTGGTGGTTGCATATGATAAGCAAGAGGGAATCGAATTGCTTGCGTATTGTTTGTGAGAAAAATGGAAATCGTAAGAGATTGATTGCATGCTTACTATTTGTCAAAAACATTAGAGAGAAAGGGGAAGAGAAGAGAGAAAAACTTGTCCCATCATAACAACCTAATACTATGAAATAAAAACTGACATAATAAGCATAGGGTTCGACCTCGAAAACGTATTGTCCCATCATAGTTGCATAGTACTAGTAAGGTGTGTTTTTTCGTCTCTACTTTTACGACTTAGTTAATTTTCCAGTATGGCTGAGTTATGTTTACGACTAAGTTATGATTAAGGATGAGTTATGTTCATTTTATGACTGAGTTTTCTTCGTGGTTATAATGTTTGTGTTACGACTACGAGTGAGTAGTATTGAAATCGGAGTGCATGCATAGTGTTTGTGCGCATATTAATAAATGTATGTATCCACTTTATAAAATCCCAAGTACTATTGAGATGTAAGTTGAGAATTAATATACAATGTACTCTAAGTAACTCATTAAGAGTCTTTATTTGACCTTTATTTGTGTATAATTTTAAAATTTACAAGAAAATCCTATCAGTTTGACCTTGGTTACAATCAAACCCTATCACGTTAGAAGCGGTAATACTTATCTGTATTATACAGGACTAATATATGAGTTAGTGTGTTTTAAAACCAAATAGTTAATGTGTTTTCTTGATATCTGACATCATTTTTACTTCATCTCTGATTTCATGACTCCCCCTTCTTCACATATCTTAATCTATCATTTTCCTTTTTGGTATATTAATTACCCAAAACCTATTAATCATGATCATTGGCTTGTATCTACTCAAGAACTTCCTCCACTTCACTCTCATAAAACCCTAATCATGAGTTTTTTCTTCCACCGACAAGAAGCAGAAAGGTTTTTGGTCAGAGAGGTAAGGGATATTGTAACAAAGTTACATGAAGGAGACAGATTCGGTATGAACAAGTTGAATCCATTGGAGAGGTAAAGGATGTTTTAAGAAGACCAGTCTTTGCTGGTCCAGTGGAACACCTTCCATCTCCTCGTACTTAGCGTTGACTTCTTCAACAGTATCAGATCCTTTAACATCAACGCCTAGAGTAGAGTATTGCCTGAAAGACTCTTCAGAAAAATGAATATGGTTCTTCATATTCATCTCCATTTTCATCTGAATGGCCAACTGAAATTACCATTTTGTTGTTAGAACATAACATAAATTGCGACTTCAGTTTACACTCAACTGATATTACCAACTGGTTCTTACATTGGATAAACGGCCAATATTACAAAAAAAAAAAATTCGAAGATTTGCTGTCTCTTTGGTGATTGCAAAATCGGAAACGTACAAGATAAGATTGCATGCGTGTTGTTTGTGAGGAATATCGAAAGCGTTATATTAAGATGAGAGAAAGGGGAAGAGAAGAGAGGAAAACATGAGATAGATTAAGCGAGAGATTGAGAAGTTGTTAGCAACTAAATAGAGAAATAGAGAAATAAATAGACAGATAATCGTCGCGTCAAAGTCAAATATTTTTAATAATAATCGTATAGTGACGAATTTTTGTATTAAAGGCTAATTAAATATACGTACATGTAGTAAAGAGAGAAATATTTAATAAATAGTTTCACTTGCCTTCTCCGTCTCTTTTTGTGTTTCTTCGCTCTCTCTCTTTATTTCTCCCTATCTATCTCTTTCTTCCAAATGGATCATTTACCTAAGACCCGACTCGATTTGTGCGATTACGGTTTTAGGACAGAGATTCAAGACTCTAACCTCCTACCCGACACAAAAAGCCGCTAAACAAGCATCCGCAAGATTAGCATTGGAATATGTGGGCGCACTAACTTAATTAGGTCGGGTCGGTTCATGGTGAAAAGAAGATAGGAATGGGCTAGAGCATCCCACCTCGAACCCAGCCGCACTCGAAGAGCATGGTGAGCGGAAAGAGCTTAGTGAACGGAGAGTACGGTGAGCGAAAAGAGCTTAGTACGCGGAGAGCACGGTGAGCGGAGAGAGCTCAGTGCACGGAGTTCAGGAAGAATCTTCACCAGGGAAATCTTGGGAACTTCATGTTGACAGATCATCCACCAGAGCTAGGTCTGGAGTGGGGGTTTGGTTGGAGTCTCCGACCAGAGAGGTGATTGAACAATCATACAGGCTATCATTCAACGCCTCGAACAATAAATCAGAGTACGAGGCTCTTATTGCAGGGTTAAGGTTAGCACTAGGTATCAGAGTAAGAGAACGCCTGGCGCTGAGTGACTCTCAGCTCGTGACCAGTCAAGTAAGTAGGGATTATGAAGCTAAGGATGCTAGGATGGAAGCGTACGTAATATTGGTTCATAGCATCATTTCACAATTTGATAACTTTGAGCTAACACAAATCCCGCGAGGAGAAACCAGCTCAGCCGACGCACTGGTTGAGCTGGCGTCCACCTCAAATCCACTATTTCAGAGTGGAGAATCCTTAGGATCAGCTCGGGACGGATTGGGGGGCAACTCGCGGCATCAATGAACAAAAGGACTGGAAAATTCCAATAGAGGAATACATCACTATAGGAAAATTTCCCGATGATAAGGCCCACAAACTAAAGGTTCGAAGTGCGAGATGTTGTGTCATATGTGGCATCCTGTATAAGCGGAGCGTAGCGGGACCCTACCTAGCGTGTGTTGGTCTGGAGGAAGCAGAAACCATCATTAGAGAGGTTCATGAAGGTCTTTGTGGGTCACTCTCACCAGGACGGAATTTGGTGTTAAAAACAAAACGTCAAGGCTACTTCTGGCCAATGATGGCGAAGGATTGTGAGGAATATGCCAGGCGGTGCGAAATGTGCAAGAGGCACGCACCATTGATACATCAACTCACAAAGATCTTGTCCTCTATCTGCTCTCCATATCCATTCATGAGGTGGTCGATGGATGTGGTAGGAACTTTGCACCCATCCATAGGAGGGGCTAGGTTCCTCTTAGTCCTTACTGAATACTTCTCTAAGTGGATAGAGGCAAGAGCTTTCAAAAATGTTACCGAGGCGGCGGTACATAATGGACAAGCGGAGGCATCGAATAAAACCTTACTTAGCAACCTGAAGAAAATATTAGGAGCTTTCAAGGGCGGCTAGGCAAACAAACTCCACGGCGTCCTGTGGGCGTGTCCAACCACACCAAAAAAGACACCTGATGAAACATCATCTTCTCTTGTTTATGGGATGGAAGCGGTGGTTCCTTCTGAATAGGGATCTAATAGACGAGAGGCATGATGCTAAGATGGTGAGGTTACAAAACTACCAACACGCCGTGGCCCGTCACTTTAACACAAGGGTGAAGGTGCGTCGCTTCAAGCTAGGTGATTTAGTCCTCCAGAGAGTTTTCTCTAACACAGCGGAGTACGACGCCGAAAAATTGGGCACTACTCGGGAAGGTCCTTATAGGATAACCAAGGTGGTGCGGTACAGCGTCTATAACCTGGACTCAGAGGATGGAGTGCTTGTGCAAAGATCGTGGAACGCAATGCACCTCAAAGCTTACTACTAAAAGATGTGCGGACTCAAAGCAAAACTTGTACCCTCAATTTTCTCACATTTTCTTCTGAAAACCCCTACACGGGATTCATTTGAATGAATAAAAGTTTCTTTTTGTTTTACAAGGCGTTCATTAACGGTTGTGTAATATAAAATAAATAAAAAACCACTGCGGTGGTGTCGCGACTCGCTGCTAGCGTCGAGCAGAAGCAAACCCTTTAAACCACCATAGCGTGGAAAATCTTAACTGAAAGCTACGTGCAAAACAGAACATGTGAACAATGGTGTGAATAAAAATGGAAACGCACTAATTCAGTTTGGGGGCGGGTTGAGATTAGCTCATGGGAAATCGTCGCATTGAGCGTAATCTTGCGTAAAAGTTAAGTTTCAAAAAAAAAAACGTACTAACTTACCCGAGCGATGAATAATGATTCATCTTGGCTCAGGGTAAAAACAGTCGGGGGAAAAGAATAAAACCTATATCTAAGACCAATTATTCTCCCCTTGAACAAAAATCCGCTCTGCAAAAGTCAGGGGGGCAAGGTGTAAAACTTAGTCACTACCCAACTCAAGAAAGACTAATAAAGCTAAAAATCTACCAAGGAAAATAATGCTAAAGCAAAGATAAAAACTTAGAAGAATAAGATAAACATCATGCCATCATGAGCAAAATCAAAGGAATCCAATGTAGTAGGTTCCAAACAAAAGGCATCAGGTCGTCCCGAGCAGAATACATAAAATATAAATAGCAAAGTCTCATAACAAATGAAAGGTAAAATAATCCTAAGGGAGCACGGGATCTGGTATAGTAAGTGGAGGAGTCGCGGTGCGTGGTTCCATCGCACCCGCAGGCTGTGAAGTCTCATTGCGGCTATCCTCCACGTCCATGAGTTGTGAAGCCTCGGTGCGGGGTACCTCAACCTCCAAAGGCTGCAAGATCTTGGTGCATGGTACCTTCGTCTCTCTAATCGGCGCTGTCTCAGCTAGGAACTCCTCCATAGAAAATCCCACGTTCAACCCAAACTTGTCGAGTGCAACCTCGTAAACATCAACAACAAACGGAGTAGCGACAACCAGAGAAGGTGGTGGAGTGACTAGAATGATCTGCACGCAGCTGTCTAAGTCATGCGGAGGAACCTTCGCGTCGGCTTAGGCTAAAGTTGTCATGAGGGACTCCTTGTCAGCAGAAACTTCCTCCAACTCAGCTTGAACGTTCGTAATACTACCCCGAACTATCTCCTCAAGAAGCTTGATGTTCGAAGAAGTCTCGAAAGCTAGTGCAAAAGGGTCAAGGGCATCATCCCGAGCAGCAACGTGAAGCTTCACTGTTTAATATAAAAGTGTTAAGCATTCACCAAAAGAATCACATCATGAAAAAAATGATAAAAGGAATCATATAAATGCACCTACTCAACACAAGTACGGACCCGGTCACCTATGGCCTTCTTGGCCTCAGCAACACTCTTTGAGACTCCAACTCTCGGGTACTGGCTAAAGCATCAGCTCGAGCATCAGCTATGGTGGCGCGAACCTCTGTCTCAGAAGCACACCGTTCCGATTCTTGAAGGCGAGCCTCAACCTCCCCGAGTTGAGCAGTGAAAGTGGCCTTGTTGTCATAAATGTTCTGCATAGCCAAGTCAAACTTCCCTTTGTAGTCATCATGGGAGAACTGGTAGCGGTTCAGCTTGTACTCGAGACGGGCAATATTGTTGAAGAACCCCTTCGCCTGCTTGACTAGATCCTTGTTCTTCTCTCGTTCAGTGGTAAGGGACTCGATCTCCAAAGAGAGAGCCTTGATCCTCCCTTTGGCTTCTGTAAAACCAGAACTCTCTACATCAGCCTTAGCCTTCAGCATGTCGGATTGCACCGTCCAGTTGTGCCCAGCAAGTAGCTGAAGAGGGAGGTTGTCAAGACTAGAAAAACATAAAAAACGGCTAAGTATAGAAGAGTAATAAAGAGAGTGGAAAAGCTAACAAGTGCAACAGGATCTGAAAACATCAAGTAGTCATCCCTATCTTCTTCCGGAAGCTCCTCTAGTGGAGGGATTTCACATCGTGGATCATGGAATTGCCGCACAAGGAAAGAAGTGGACGCGTTGTCCATGCCAATGTTGTACTCCGACTGATAGTCCAAGTTCCAGAAACTCTTAGGCTTCTTCGGATCACCCTTCCCCTTCCCTCTATCAGTGTCCTTCCTCTTTGAACCTCGAGCTGATACCTTACCAGAGGCAAGCTTGCCCCCATCCACGGAGGGAGGAATCACCGCAGAGGTCGGAGTGATGACCTTCTCAACATGATCCCTCTCGGTCTGAAGCTTCTTGGTGCGCGCTAGAGAAGCTATGGGGAGAGGGAGAGCAGCAGTGCGGGAAGATGCCTCTGCTCTCTCCGTGCGAGCAGAGCGAGGTGCAGGCTGTGGAGATGAGTCTCTGTGAGATGAATCAACAGTAGGTTCCTCGGACGCCTTCTTGGCTGCCTTCTGCTGGCGATAGCTAGACATAGTCATTCTTTGAATCAAACCTAAAGCTGCAAGGAAAATTGTTATCTAGTTAAGTTAAAGTCACATCCAAAAAAATATAAGTGTAGAATATAAACTTAGTAAGGAAAGTGGTGCTTACCCTTAAAGTCTTTGGGGGAATAGTCGGAATGATCAGCAGCGGTAGCAGTGCAAAGACGGGATGCGGTATCTTGAAAGTGAGTGTGGTCGAACTGCTTCCACTTAATCTTCCCAAGCCGAACGCGGGTGAGAAAATGTGCAAGATCAAGGCAGAAGTCCGCCCTGATCAGATGAGCTACCAAGAAAGAAAGAAAAAAACAGCGCCCATAGCATGCATAAGATACACCAGGACCTCGGGAAAAGGAACGGTGAGACCACACAACCTGAAAAATACTTCATAGGCACAACAATGGCCTTCCTCAACAAGTTCTGGAGACTCAGAATCTAGCGGAGAAACTAAGGCAATGTTCTTCGGAATCCGGCAACTACGTCTAAATTCCCTTAGTCTATCTATAGAGCATGAGGAATGAGGGTGAGGACCAAAGTAAGTACCTGGAGCCAGAGAGACAAGAGGAAGGAAGAACTTCTCCGACTCGATGGAGATAACATTGGAAGGAGACTCGTCGCATGAGTTTAGAGAGCGGAGGAGTTCTTTAGGCCAGGCAAGTCTAGAGACCTCGCGTGCCAAACTATTCGGAGATGCGGACTTGGGTACGAGATAGAGAGGAATATGACTCGGTGCGAGTCGTGGAATGACTCCGCGCGGTCGAAAACTCGGCTCAGGAGGCCTCAGTGCAGACTTGAGGTGCTCAGTGTGGTATAAAAGTTAAAAATCTTAACAATGTTTCTTAATCATTAAACTGATTATAAAATTGGTGAAGAACCACTAATTGGAGCTAAGTTATTCCTACCTCGGTAACTGAAATCGTAATGAAAATTTTTAAAAAACCTTTATTACTTCAAAAATTATGACTCAAAAAACGTCAATCAGACCTTTATTTGTGTACAGTTTACAAACTTTTACAAGCAAACCCTATCAGTTTGACCTCGGTTATGAAAATATCTCAATATTAATTTAATACTAAGAAGCGGTAATACTTATCTGTATTATACATGGCTAATATCTGAGTTAATGTGTTTTATATAAACAATAGTCTATGTGTTTTCATGATATCTGAGTTATCTAAATAAACATCTGGTTCGTTGTTATAACTTTAATAGTTTGCATTAAATGCAGCGGTTACTTTAATAGTTGAGTTTTGGTTTTTATGGCTGAGTTCTTATGTAATTATGGATAAGTTCTGGTTTTACTTTATTGATATAATTATGACTGAGTTCTGTTCGAATAAGACTGATTTGAATGAGTATAAAACTTTTTAGCTGCAGAGGTAAATAACTAAAATACATCCAATACTAATATTAGCAGTAGGATGATGAGATTGACTATGAAGATTACTTAGATAGTGTTTTATTTAATAAGAACACGATTGTGACATTAGGATATAAACCTTACATGCTCACTTCATGTCAACTTGTAAGTGTTCTAAACAAACAAGTTGTTCAAATTGCCCAAATCCAGAATCTCGTTGCACCAAGAAAACCTTCTATAATGAAAGATCAACACATCTTAAGCAATGCTCTTTCACCAAGCTACCTTGTCCTTTTAGAAGTTCTAATGACATTGGCTTGTACAAGGATTTATATAAACATTATTGTGTTGCTAAACACCTTAAGTCCTCGTACTTTTTTGGTTGTGGGTGAATCACATCTAACAAATTCAATCAAGATATGCATATTCTGCGAAATGGACGGACTCAAGTGTTCTGAAGGTTGTAGATGAGTCTCATATAATAGCATTTTCAAGAATTGTATCCCGTCCCTCAGCCTGTATTAGAAATGACATTAATTTACAACAAAACAAATAAAAATATGATTTAATAAATAAAAAGATAGATGAATAAAACCTTAACGAAATCGCATTAAGATTGCGGAGAATGCCTTTGGTGCAATAAACATATCCATTATGTGGAGTGTAAACCAATGCATTTTGTATTGCACAACAATTTGTGTGTCTTTTCGAAGCTTTATGGCAAGATATATTTAAGGATCTAATCACCTCCCAATTAGAAAGATATGTTTTATGCTCATAAGAACTCAGAGAAGAGTTATTTGGTGCGCCTTTGGTGGTTTCATAGGGTAAGAGAGGAATATTACAATAAATAGTTGGATATTTGATACCTATTTGGTGCTTGCATATGATAAGCAGGACTCAACTATTTTTTTTTTTAAACGAGAACTCAGTCGTATCACAAAAACATTCAAATCCATAAATTAGTTTCATATTAAGCCCACTCGTTTTATTATTATTTTTTCCACACATTATGCCCACTCTTATTACTTTACTGAGGTGAAAAAAGTTGCAGAGGTAGAAATACGTAAAATTTACGAGGCATGTAATGATGCGTGAATACGAAAAATCATGACTCTAATCTATTTATTTCTCTATTCCTCTCTTTATTTGCTTGCAACTTCTCTCTTAATCTATCTCAGGCTTTCTCTCTTCTCTTCATCTTTCTCTCATCTTAATTTATCATTTTCGATATTTCTCACAAACAGTTAGCATGCAATCTATCTCTTTTGATTTCGAGTTTGCTCGCAAGCAGTATGCATGCAATCCGCTTCCCTCCTTCTTATCCTATGCAACCACCAAAGGGGCACCAAATCATCCAAAGTTTATTGTAATGTTGGCCGCTTATCCAATGGATCCTCCAAATGGTAATTTTGGTTCTATGTTTTGTTATATTGGCTTCAATTTTTCTCATTGCATTTCTTCCTTTTTTAATAAGGTCGATTGAATCTTCTTAATGGTTTTCAAGGTCTATTGCATTATACGACTGATAAATGCGGGGATGCTTGTTTCTACATTTCGCGGGAGTTCAAATGGTAGCAACAGATTCAAGGTCCATTTAGTACTCATGTAATCCGCTTCACTTCTCCTCATATAACTCCTATATGAGTTCTTCTGGACATATTGTGGAAAACACACAGTTTGTTCTCTCAGGAGTAGATGCAACCAACAACTATTTTCCCATTGCCTTTGCGGTTACTTAAGAAGTATCCATTGGTAGTTTGCGTTAGGTGAGTACAACATGAAGAACATCGAAAAGAGGAACTCAAAAGCTCATGAATGGCTTAGGGATGAAATACAGTTCTTTATTTATCTAGCTTGTTTTTATTTATTATGTTGTAAACTAAAGTTAACTTAAACGTGTTCTAAATAACTTTTGTTCTAAACCATCAGACATCTCACTTTTCATGTAGTAACGAGCTCTAAGAGTATCTCCAAAGGAGTCTCTAAAACTCCAAATATAGAGAATGTGGGTGCTCCAAAGAAAACTCTAAATCTCTATATTTGGTGATTTGAATAGTGAATCTCCATATATAGAGATTCAACTTTTTTGCATTTTAATCCCTTGTTTTACTTTTGATTCATAAATAATACCTTAATGTTTTGTATTAACTATTTAGTACTAGTTTTTTTTAAATAATTTACCTTAATTATATTTTTTGTATGTTCAACACTATAAGTCAATTGTTACATGTGTTTCTAAGTCAGCTGTAACTTGTGTTTATAAGTCACCCGTTACTTGTGTTTATAAGTCAACTGTTACTTGTGTTTATAAGTCAGCCATTGCTTGTGTTTGTAAGTCACCTATAACTTGTGTGTGTAAGTTAGCTGTTACTTGTGTTTATAAGTCAGTCGTTACTTATGTTTGCAAGTCATCCAAAACTTGTGTTTATAAGAAAGAGGGTGTTGAAGTGTTTCAACCATTGTAGATAAGATAGTCTAAGTTTTATGATGTTATATAATTATGGATAAAATTATCGGCAATATTACAATATACAAATTTTTGATACTTCAAATCTGTAGAATGCCTTTGGAGAGAAAACCATGTTGCTCTAATAGGGGTGCTCCAAGGAAAACTCTAAATCACTAAATTCAAGTTTCTTAACCATTGGACGTAAAAACGTTAAAAATCTTAACAAAGTTTCTTAATTGTTAAATTGATTATAAAATTGGTGAAGAACCACTAATTTGTTCTTAACTATTGTACATGCCCTTATCAAGTTACCGACTTAAGGATAACTCATTCCTTATTAGATTCTAAATAAAGCGTCGACATCAATGTAAGTGTTGAGTCATGCATGATGTTGTGCTCAACAATGATGTTGTACTCAGCAACAGTGTGATTATCCTCGAGTTGTATACCTTGAAAGATCAGTCTCTCGTGTTCCACTTAAATACCATACGTCTCCCAAAGCTTGGCATTAACTTCTGCAATTGTATCGGATCCTTTAACCTCAATGATGTCAGTCCTGCACGAAAGAGTGTTTACAAATATACACATGGGTTCTTTATCAAGACTTGGTTTACCAAGACTTAGACCAAATCTCATAGCAAGATTACGATATGGCCCATCGATTGAAATATTCATTGCAACCCCAACTTTTTTTCCAAAATAAAAGAAAATTTATATGTGTTTCTTTCTCTTTTAGGGTTTTTCTTATTTATATATATAACATTACGTAGGTCGGTTCGTGATTTTATTTTTTCCTTTTTGTTTTTATATATTGATAAAATGGAAATGATAAACAATAACTTAGGCGTATAATATCGAGAAATTATTATAGCCAAAGAAAATGATGTCTTAGAAGTACTACACAACTATGATGGGATAATACGTCCCAACTATGACGGGACGATAAAGTCAGTCTCTCTCTCTGCCGCGGCTAAAGATGTTACCGAGGACAACAACAAATTGAAGAGGCGGGAATACCAAAAATCGTGCCTCTTCGATTAATACTAGACTAATATATTTTTTAATCTATAGGGTTGAGTTATTCTTGAATCGGTAAACGTAATAAGGGTTGACTTATTCTTAACTCGGTAACATAATAAGGGCTGAGTTATTCGTACGTCTGGAATGTAATAAGGAATGAGTTATCCTTAAGTCGGTAACTTCATAAGGCCATGGTTGAGTTATTCCTACCTCGGTAACTGAAATCGTGTACAGTTTAGTGACTTTTACAAGCAAACCCTACTAGAGGTAACGTAAAGTCGCAAACCCTATTAGTTTTACCTCGGTTATGAAAATTTCTTGATATTAGAAGCGGTAATACTTATCTGTATTACACATGACTAATATCTGAGTTAGTGTGTTTTAAAGACAAATATTTAATGTGTTTTCTTGATATGTGAGTTATCTAAATCAACAACTGGGTTTTTATGTTTATGTTTGTGTTATGTTTTAGATATCATTTGTATTAAAAAAGTAATGATTGTGCTATTAATATCTCTCTCTTTAACCTATTTTATCTGTATTTTCAAAATTTCAATACTTCAAACTTAAATTTTCACTTTATTATACTACAATAATTAATTATAGAAAGATGTGATTATGGTAAAAATGTGTGATTGCGTATTTTTAGATAGAAAAAGCAATAATTAAAACAAACTAATGAGGCATGAAAAGACCTCTTATTACGTTACTCCATTAGTCCAATTGAAGTTTTTATTTTTGGTTTATAAAAATTCAAAAGTACCTCAGCAATAAGCGTTAATGAAACCCGAACTCAACCATCCATAAAACCAGTTTGATTATTATTAAATCAAGAACTCAGTCGTGTCACAAAAAACATTTAAGTCCATAAAGTACATTATGCCCGGTCTTATTACTTTACCGATGTCTCAATAAAAAATTGAAGATGCGGGAGGTTGAACTTGAATATGTAAGAGCTTCTTTAGTGGTTCTAGAGTAGGAAGTTGAACTTGAATTGTGGTTCCGAATAAGTTAGTTTATGACTTAATTATTTTCCCTATATGACTGGATCATGGTTACGAAAAGTTATCAATACGATTGAGTTATGTTTACTAAACGATGGAGTTTTCTTCGTGGTTAAAAGTTATGGCTGCCTTCAATTTCAGTTACGACTGAGTTATGTTTATAGTATTATCTCGAAGTTGCCTTCAATTTCACATAAGACGCTGGTACATGCAAGGAAATTGACGAGGGAATGTCTGAGATTGGGTTTGAGAAGTTGCCTTCTTACTTCCACATGATAAGAAGGGAAAATCCAGGTACATTTGCGCGTCTTCAAATTGATGAGTGCGGAAGATTCATGTATGTGTTCCTTTCGTTTGGTGCGTGCATAGCTCGGTTTGCTTTCATGCGCAAAGTTGTGGTCGTAGACGGTACGTTTCTTAATGGTAAATACAAAGGGACACTTCTCATAGCACTAGCTCAGGATGGTAATTTTCAAATTTTTCCAATAGCTTTCGCTGTGGTTGACACTGAAAATGATGAATCGTGGGAATGGTTTTTTACGCAACTAAAAGTTTTGATTCCCGACGGGAAGGATCTTGCGATAATCTCAGATAGGCATAAGACGATAGGGAAAGCAATTGGGAATGTGTATCCGCTGGCTTCTCAGGGAATTTTCAAGTACCATTTATATAAGAAAATTTTGGGACGGTACAAAGGAAAAGATTTTTTTGTCTGGTGAAGAAAGCAGCAAGATGTTTTAGGTTGCCTGATTTTAATGAGATTTTCCAGGAGATTCAAGCGATTAATCATGAACTTCATGGGTACCTCCAAATAGCTGATGTCCAACTGTGGACGCGTGTCCATTTCTGGGGTGAAAGGTACAACTTGATGACTACGAACATAGCAGAATCAATGAACATAGCACTGTCATATGCTAGAGGTCTTAACATTTTTCGACTATTAGAATCAAAACAAGAAATGATGACGAGATGATTTGCTGAACAGAGAGAGGATGCTGTATCGCAACAAACCACGCTTACCCGTGGTGTCCAAAAAACTACTATAGTAAGTCAACCATCATAATTAAGAACTAAGCCGTCATAGTTTATATATCTAACATAAAATTTTATAATTAAGCCATAAATGTTTTTATTCGGTATTGATAATTAATAATAGGGCCGCGTTGATGCCGCCAAAATGTTTACGGTACAACTGATTGATAAGGATCGCATGAGTAGGTATTGATAATTAATAATAGGGTCGCGTTGATGCCTTCAATCACTTTGTAGCATGAGTAGAAATGCATCTGTTGATAAAATCGTCTCTTACTTTTCAATCTTGGATTTTCATATTCAGCTAACTCTTGCGCAAAGATTGAAAGATGATGAAATTGTGTGCTCTACTCCTTATTCAAGAATGAGTCAACCATCACAATCAAAGATGGCTTTAACCACATATCCATGTGTGGCTCCAACTCAACAGCCTCCATCTTGACAGTTGAGATTTTTGTCCACTAGAACAATTAAAAACACAGCTTCTTGTAAAGAATAATCAACTTGATGTAACTCAGCCATTTCATATATTTAGAATTTTATAACTCATGCACTCAATGAAAATAACTTAGCCATTTCGTTTATTATAAAACGATAATAATAACCTAGCCGAATGATAATTGTTATAACCGAGGCAAATGATGTCTTACTAGTACTATGCAACTATGATAGGATAATACGTCTTCAAGGTCAAACCCTATGCTTATTATGTAAGTTTTATGTCATAGTATTAGGCAGCTATGCCGAGACGATAAACTCAGTCTCTCTCTCTCTGCCGCGGATAATGTGATTTGACGAGGCGTGTAATGATGCTTATTACTTTACCGAGGTAAAAAACGTAAAAAGACATCATTACACTCTTCGTAATAAGACATAATAGCTGTCATAATAACTGCGTAATCAGACATAGGGTTTGACCTTTGAGACGTATTATCCCATCATAGATCCTTAGTAAAACATCATTTCAACTTTACTTTACAACTTAGTTATTTCCTTAACGACTGAGTAATGTTTACTTCTGTGTTATGTTTACTTCATGACGGAGTTTTATTCGTGGTTATAATATATAGCTGAGTTCTCTTTACAATGTTTGTGTTACTAGTGAGTGGTAACAAATATTACTCCATCTGTTTTTTATTATAGGATGTTTTAGAGTTCTCACATATATTAAGAAAACAATTAATTTATCACATTAAATGTAACATTTTTCTCTCAAACCAATTTCCCACAGAGGGAGTATCATTTTGAACCTATTTGCTACAAGAAAACTTCTATTTATCTTTCTATTTATTTCTCTGTTTCTCTTTATTTTTTTAACTACTTGTCAGTCTCTTGGCGAGATCTATCTCCGCCTCGAAGATTTCGAGCAAGCATTGATTTATTAGGTTATCGTTTTGATCGTTCCGACTTGATGAGGACAACCTGCATGGAGAAGAATAGGTTGGGTTCAGCGTCTGCTATTCAATGCATTCATCAATTCTTTGTTGAATGACCAACTTTAGTTCTCACGTATCCTGACCACGAAAAGAGTGATAAGGTTGTCAACTTAATTTTGCATTACCGAACCATCATTTTATTGAGACGTGTATGAACACTTAAACTAAATTTATCTTGGGTTCCCTGATTAACATTTGTAGACAATATTCTCTTAGTAATCAAGTAAAAAGAATTAGACCAATGATTTTTTTTTAATAAATATGGGTAAAAAAAAAGACAAAGTATACCTCCTAGTCGATGAGTTTGAGAATGACTCTCTTCTTTTGTTCTGATTCGGGTGTCGGTGATATCCTTGAGATACATGATTATGCAGTTTGATATATTTTAGAGAGCTAGATAGACTTTTAGTGTGAAAGTTACACTATGGGTAAACGTTAATTTATAGCCAAAACAAAGTTTAAGAGGTGGGGATACGCAAGAATTGTGACTGTTGAATTTTATAACTCAGGCACTCAATGAAAGTAACTTAGCCATTTCGTTTATTATTAAAACATAATAATAACCCAGCCGGATCATAATTCTAATAAGTGAGGGAAATGATGTCTTACTAGTACTATGCAGCTATGGTGGGATATTACGTTTCCAAGGTCAAACCCTATGCTTATTATGTCAGCTATTATGTCAAAGTATTAGGAAGTTACGTGGCGTGTAATGATGCTAATTATGTTATCGAGGACAAAAATTTGAAACTGATTACTTTACTCATATATATTGAAAAGAAATCCCAGCATTTATTAATATAACTCATGCATAACTATAATTTTAAATTTCATAACTCAGGAATTCTGTAAAAGTAACCCATAAATAAATTAACAATAACTGAGCCGTACTAAAATAATTATGATCCGTCCGTCAATGGTAAATTGTAACTCATCCATTTACAAACCATAACTCAACTGTTTTTTTTTTTAACGATAACTCAGTCGTATCACAAAAACATTCAAATCCATAATCAGTTTCACATTAAGCCCACTCCTTTTTTTCCCACACATTATGCCCACTCTTATTACTTTACCTAGGTGAAAAAAGTTGAAGAGGCAGGAATACAAAAAAAATTACGAGGCGTGTAGTGATGCGAGAATACATAAAATCATGACTCTAATCTATTTATTTCTCTGTTTCTCTCTTTATTTGCTCGCAACTTCTCTCTTAATCTATCTCAGGCTTTCTCTCTTCTCTTCATATTTCTCTCATCTTAATCTATCGCTTTCGATATTTCTCACAAACAGTTCGCATCCAATCTATCTCTTTCTATTTCAAGTTTTCTTGCAACCACTACACATGCAATCCGCTTCCCTCATGCTTGTCCTATTCAACCACCAAAGGGGCACCAAATCATCCAAAGTTTATTGTAATATTGGCCGCTTATCCAATGGATCCTCCAAATGGTAATTCTGGTTCTATGTTTTGGTTATATTGGCTTAAAAAAAACTACAGGGTGAAAAAAAAAATAACAACCAAAAAACAGTTTGAAACCAGTCTTGGATTTGATAAAGTTAGATTTTTCCATTTTGGGAATAATCATTCTAATGTATTTTTAATCTTAACTCATCTTTTTATTGTTTTTCAGGCTCTATTCCAAAAAGATGATTCTTGATTTTGATGACTCAATTGTTATGCATAATAGAGTGAGAAAGTAAGATAGAGTTAAGATTCTTCAAAAGTTTATGAATCGTGTTGATTTAAAATTGGCTTTTCTAAAGAATTACCCTTTAAACATATTCTCACTTTAGTGTCATGATGATCTTGGACCGATTCCTGATATAGATTCAAATGAAGATGCTATGTGTTATGGCTTTTCTGAATCATATGAATTTGATGATTACCTTTAAGACATCTCTGACATAGCGGCAATGTCTGACGATTACTATGGTCTCTGGGATGATAGAGTCTAATATGACCTGTAAAAATCGTCAGACATTGCCGCTATGTCAGAGATGTCGTATGGGTAATCATCATCTTCATCTGATTCAGAAAAGCTGTAACACATAGCATCTTCATCTGATTCATAGTTATTTTAGTACGGCAGAGTTATTGTTAATGTATTTCTGGGTTACTCTTACAGTATGTATGAGTTACGAAATTTAAAATTATCGTTACAATTGAGTTATATTACTAAATACTAGGATTTCTTTTCTGTATGTCTGAGTAAAGTAATCAGTTTCAAATTTGTTGTCCTCGGTAACATAATAAGCATCATTACATGCCTCGTAACTGCCTAATACTCTGACATAATAGCTGACGTAATAAGCATCCTCAGAAACATATTAACCCATTATAGCTGACATAAAAATTACTCGATATTATATGCCTAAGTTATTGTTTATCATTCCGATGTATTATTATTATTGTTTTATAAATAACGATACAACTAGAATATTTTTATTTCATGCCTATGTTATAAATTTAAAATTCATAACTCAGGCATCAATTAAAAATAACTCAGACATACATTAACAATAACTCAGCCATTTTAAAATAATTATACTCAATAAATCATTGATAAACTGTAACTCATCCATATATAAAACCTTATCTGAACCGTAATCAAACGTATTACTCAGTCGTTTTACATAAACATTCAAATCCCACTCTTATTACTTTACTGAGGTTAATAAAAAAAATTAGAAGAGGCGGGAATACGCAAAATCGTGACTCTTCGATTTTTATATCAAAAAGGGATATAGGGAACTCTGCCATTTGTCTTTGAAGCGACAGTTCTCACTCTATCGAAATACAAATTTTGAGCAATATCGAAATCAATAGAGAGAGATTTCAAGCGTACTCTTTGAGAGGAAAATAGAAAGAGATAGATTGTGAATTTATTAAGAAATTAACAAAGCAAATAGACAAATAAATAGAGAGATAGAGTGAGAACCGCCTATTTTGATTATTTTTAATATTAAGTCACGATTTTTCTTATTCTCGCCTCTTCTACTTTTTTTTATTTACCTCGGTTAAGTAATAAGAGTGGGATTTGAATGTGAAACTTATTTATGGATTTGAAAGTTTTTGTGATACGACTGAGTTCTAGATTTTTTAAAAAACAACTGAGTTATGGTTTATAAATGGCTGAATTGCAGTCAGGGCCGGCACTTGATCCAAGCAAAGTTAGTCCGAATGATGGAGCAAGAGATAAGAGTAATAGGTTATATAGTTTTAGCTAAGAAAGAGAACCCTCATACAATGAATCTAATAGCAATGATTACAATGATGGTTATGATTGTGTTGGTTTCGACGACAATGACAATGATTGGTATAGTAAAGTGGAGGGAGAAAAAGAGAAAGTAGGCGGAGAAGATGAAGTGTTCGAAGAAGATGATGATTTTGACGGTCGATTTGATATGTTCGGCGACTCGGATGGTGCGTCGTCTTAAGATGACAACTTCTCATACTATGAGTCTATAGTGGAAGACGAAGATTCAACGACGCAACCTCCAAAGAAGAGATCTCATAACTGGTCGATGAGACAGTGCAATGTGAATCCAGAAGCTTTAAGGTCGGATATGAATTCGCTACACCTTGCAGTAGGGAAACGAGACGAGAGAAAATCCGAGTTGGTGAGACTATCAAAACTTCTTGCATTAAGGGATCAATATGATTTTGATGTAGACATATCGGATACAGATATATTGGTTGTTAATTGTTGGGTACGTGGATGTCCCTGGAGAGTTCGTGCTTCTAGACAAGGGGTTTCCCTGGCATTTTATGTTCTGTAACTCAGTGTTCTATTCGATGTGAACAAGCAACACCGGATATTTTAGGATAGTTGTACATGAACTTTCTCAGCGACATTGGTCCGTCCGTTGTACCTGCGATGTATTTTTTTTTTTTTTTGGGGGGGGGGGGGGGGGGGGNGCTGAGTTATTTTAATATAAAGGCTAAGTTATGTTTTCGATGTATCTAACTTAATTCTATGATGCGGCTGACTTATTCGAATGGTTATGTTTTCAATAAGCAGCTTTGTATAAATGTATTTATATTTTATAGGCCGTGTTATTTAAAATATTTGGACTGAGTTAGACTATCGGTAGGCTAAGTTATATTTATAGTAATGCTGAGTTATTTTAACATAATGGCTGAGTTACAATTTGACTGACTTAATTTATGATGCGGCTGACTTATTCGAATGGTCATGTGGAAAGATGCCATATTGAGTTGTTTCTCCCACCGACAAGAAGCAGAAAGGTTTTTGGTCGGAGAGGTAAAGGATATCGTAACAAAGTTACATGGAGGAGACATATTCGGTATGACCAAGTTGAATCCAATGGAGAGGTAAAGGATATTGTAACAAGACCAGTCTTTTCTTGTCCACTGGAAGAGCTTCCATCTCCTCATACTTAGCCTTGGCTTCTTCAATAGTATCAGATCCTTTAACATCGATCCCTAGAATAGAGTATTGCCTGAAAGACTCTTCAGAAAAAGGAATATGGTTCTTCATATTCATCTCCATCTTCGTCTGAATAGCCAAGTGAAATTACCATTTGGTTGTTGGAACAGAACATAAATTGGAACTTCATTTTACACTAAATTTAAATTACCAATTGGTTCTTACATTGGATAAACGACCAATATTACAAAAAAAAACATTTGAAGATTTGATGTCTCTTACGTGGTTGCAAAATCAAAATCGTAAAAGATAAGATTGCATGCGTGTTGTTTGTAAGGAATATCGAAAGCGTTAGATTAAGATGAGAGAAAGGGGAAGAGAAGAGAGGAAAACCTGAGATAGATTAAGCGAGAGATTGAGATGTTATTTGCAACTAAATAGAGAAACGTAGAATTAAATATATATATATATATAGAGAGAGAGAGAGACTACTTTAAATTAGAATAAAACGTAACATGCCAAACTATTTATGTTATCGGTTGAGTTATTACTTATCATTCGGTTGGGTTATCAAAATTTTCTCCGAAAAAGATTTCATGCGTCCTTTTTTTGAGGAAAATCGAAAAAGAGAGTTTGTAAACAAATTAAAAGAGGAAACAGTAGTAAACGAAGGTTACGGTTGAGTTATCCTACTAAAGACCTTGTTTATCTTTGTGTATTTCTGAGTTATGTACTTTGAGAGCAATTCTGTTCGTATAATTTTAAGACTACTACACAGAGGGACGACAATTGGAATGCTTGAAATCTCGACTAATTTCAAGAGTATAACTCACATTTTTATAAGAGAAAATTATCAGAATAGTAAGGGTTTAGGGTTTAGGGTTGGGTTAACTTCCCTTTTTATATTTGTTAGTAAACCCTCAACCACAAATCATTGACGAATGTGAATTATATAAAATGTGTTAATAAAGACCCTCTTTTCGATGCAAAGTGAATATTAATAAAATGTATGTATCCACTTTATTGAATGAGAATTGATAATGTTATCGAGATATATGTATATTGTCTTACGGTTACTTTAAGAATAACATGCAGATTTGGGAATGAGATCTAACTCATATAAATTTAATCATATACAATGTATACTCTAAATAACTCATCA